>CM034359.1:66181651-66334981 GCA_019925275.1 Mytilus edulis | reverse complement strand
TCAAACTTGTGTCGGTCCCGAATCCAGAGCCTGTTACAGTAAAAAGTAAAGTCACAAAAATACTGAGCTCAGAGGAAAATCTTATCAGAAAGTCCATAATCACATGGTAAAATCAAATGACAAAACATTCAGTGGCTAACTTTGATTCAGGTCTTAATATTTGTTTTTCATAATTTTGTTTTAATTTTACGAGTAAAACTGGGGCCGTGTCAACGAAGCAGTCTTAGGACTAGGACATGTCTTAGGATGGTCTTAGGACACGTCTTAGTCCTAAGTCAGGTTAACGAAAGTCTCCTAAAATAAGACATGTCCTAAATTTGGACCTAAAGTTAGGACATACAAATAGGTGTCTTAGGATGGTCCTAAAGGTTACACTGTCCTAAAACGTAATAAAAACAACAAATATGGCATAAACTCAATACTAAAAACACTGATACAGTATTAAACTATCATACTGTTATAAGAATCAAATTACTAAAAACATTTTATTTTTTATTTTTTGTTAAAGATTCAATTGTATTACATTAAATTATTTCGTGCTGCCTTTTTTGAAGCCTAAAAATACTATCATTAAAGCAACATTTTTGCGACTAACCAAAACGGTGCAATATCAATTTGAATATGGTAAAAAATGTCTTCTTTTTTAACTTAATATCCTCATTCGATATATACATGTAATGAAATCGAGTGGGCCTAAGGACAGAACTAGTTTATGTACTAAAGTTGCAGCACCAATATCGCATTTAACAAAGTTTTCCGACTATTTACTTTTGTTTTCATACATTTGTATTTAAATCATTTATATCTTTTGTCATATTTTTTAATAACGTATTTATTAGTATTACGTTAAATCTTTAACTTTTATTTTGCGTTAATTGTTTTCCATATAAAAATCTTCCTCCCTCTCTTTACATATATAGATACTAAAATAAAATAAAATCTATGTCAAAGAAATCTCCACATATCTTTTTCAATTAAATAAATGTGTTAGGATGGTCTTGGGACCATCGTAGTTAGGACTGTCTTAAGACAGCTTTGTTTTACATCCTAAGACATGTCTCAGACACGTCATAAGACCATCCTAAATAATGTGTTAAGACATATCTTAGGACATATCCTAGGATACTTTCATTGACACGGCCCCGGATTTCTACGTATCTTCAACATGTAATATTTATTTTAATCTCTGGATTTAAAATTATAGATTTATTGATTTTTACACAAATTTAGTAACGTTTTTTTTCGACGATTCTATGAACTTTCTATATTTAAAGTTTTATCAACGAGTGAGAATGGAATATGGGTGGATATCAACTCGAGTTATTTAATTCAAAAATAATAATTAACGAGCCTATGGCGAGTTTATTTTTACTATTTAAATAAGATAAAAACAAATGTATGATTAATTCATGCGATATGTAATGTTCTAAATCACATGTCACAAAATAATCTTGAAAAATAACAAATAACAACCATTAACAACGTTCATGGCTGGGTCCATCACATTGTGATGTAGGGTCACATTTATACAATTTCACTTGAAATTTCAACCTTGTCCTTTGTTCCTTCTCCATTAAGTGAACTTTTAAAAGTTGCAGAAAATATTACACAACATTTAATGAGAACAGAAAAAACAACGAAAGCATTTTGCTATCGAGTTGAGATTCAGATTTATCGTATCGGTCAGACAATTTTATACCTGATGTTATCGTTGAACCTAGTAGGTAACGTTGCTTATTATCGTCCTTGCTCAAGACGGGACAGTTATTGTGTAGGAACACAGTCACTCTGGTTAATGAAGCCTATGTAACGTTGGTTTCTGTCGTCCTTTCTCAAGACAGGACAGTTATTGTGTAGGAACACGGTCACTCTGGTTAATGAAGCCTATGTAACGTTGGTTTCTATCGTCCTTTCTCAAGACGGGACAGTTATTGTGTAGGAACACAGTCAATCTGGTTAATGAAGTCTATGTAACGTTGGTTTCTGTCGTCCTTTCTCAAGACAGGACAGTTATTGTGTAGGAACACAGTCACTCTGGTTAATAAAACCTATGTAACGTTGGTTTCTGTCGTCCTTCTCAAGACGGGACAGTTATTGTGTAGGAACACAGTCAGTCACTCTGGTTAATGAAGCCTATGTAACGTTGGTTTCTGTCGTCCTTTCTCAAGACGGGACAGTTATTGTGTAGGAACAGTCACTCTGGTTAATGAAGCCTATGTAACGTTGGTTTCTGTCGTCCTTTATCAAGACCAAGACGGGACAGTTATTGTGTAGGAAAAGTCACTCTGGTTAATGAAGCCTATGTAACGTTGGTTTCTATCGTCCTTGCTCAGGACGGGACAGTTATTGTGTAGGAACACAGTCACTTTGGTTAATGAAGCCTATGTAACGTTGATTTCTATCGTCCTTGCTCAAGACGGGACAGTTATTGTGTAGGAACAGTAATTCTGGTTAATGAAGCCTATGTAAAGTTGGTTTCTATCGTCCTTGCTCAAGACTTGACAATTATTGTGTAGGAACACAGTCACTTTGGTTAATGAAGCATATGTAACATTGGTTTCTATCGTCTTTTCTCAAGACGGGACAGTCATTGTGAAGGAACACAGTCTAATGAAGCCTATGTAATGTTGACATCCACGAGCAAAATGTATAATTTGTGGTATGTAAACGAATAACGATGGAAAGAAAGAATGCTGCTGCTGCAAAATAGAAAATTGAGTATTGGATAGCTTAAAGCAGTTAGTTGATATTAAAATAAATATTTGAAGCAAATTCATGAGAAAATCATGAAAACAATAAAACAAGAAAAGTTTAAGATTTCAGACTCTTATATAAAATAAATAAGTAATACAAAATGCTTACGTGCTACAAGAGATTAATGAATATATGATCGATATACAATGACACGCTTACAATAGTAATTTTCCAGTAGAGTATCCATTTCAATGAAATAAAAGTTCCAGCAAAGTACAAGTTCGAAGATTAAATATTCTAATAAACTATTTATTGAATCTTTTTAAGAATTTAAGTTCGTTTAAACTTGATCACATGTACATTGATTTGTATTTACGCAGTTTGCACGCCAAAACTGTTGTGTTTAGCTTTTCGTGGGTCAATACAGCATATTGCTCAGGACATACAGCGTGTTTCAAAAATATATTTTTAAAATCCCCAATTATATATTATCATGAAATATTAGTCGATTGATAGTATAACAATTGTAGCCTTTGGTTGAGGTCAAAACAATATTATATCGACCTAGAGAAGCATATCGACCTCGGACTTAATCCTCTGTCAATATGCTTCTTTCTCTTATGTCGATATAACCTCGTATTGACCTCATACAAAGGTTTTTATTTGGTATGTTTTGACCACTTGAAAAAATATAATAGTATTTATTCCGAGCGTAATAAAGGTCATATCATGGCATTGCGATTTGATCGTCATTTTACTAGGCATTTTTTTTTTTAAATAAAAAGAATGTCCGTGTCTTTTTTAGGGGGGACTTGAATAATGGAATGTGTTTTCAAGAAGAGGAAAACAGTTGGAACCCATATGAACACCGCCTGTATAGTGAAAAACACATCACTGTAGAAGATCATTCATTTTCCTATCATAATGTGTATGTGATATTTTAGATAAAATGTTTGTTACAAGTTACGAGTTTTTTTTTTTTTTAACAAAATATAAATTTTCCTTTCTGCTACATAATTATGTCTTGTCACACCACCACTAACATTAAAAGGTAACACAAAGACAGGCGACTTCTCCTTACATATCAAACACATAATTAAAATAGACCCTTCAAGTTTATAGAACATAGATTACATGTACAAAGTTTAATGTAAATGACAATTTTATCCAAAAGTTGATCTTTTACTTTTTGTCCGCTGAGCAGTTATTATAATGCTCACTATGGTATTCACTCCGTAAAACACATTCCAGTAAAATCTTATCACACTCGCACAACTTTCTGTGATAGGCACCTGAAATTGAAGACATCAAATGACAGTTGGATGGAAAAGTTTCAATTGACGGCAATTAGTAAGTATTGGAATTGAAAGACGTTTTTTCCTCATTTAGACATTTTTTTGCAGAAATTAAAATAGATAGAGAGAACTGTAAATATCAAAGTGTAAAACAAAATTAAACCTACAAATAAATCGACACTGTTGAACTAGTCAGACCCCTAAAAGAAGTTATAGCCCCTGAAAGACAATGTTTACTAATTTTTATAAGGAATAGAGAGAAATTGTAAATTGATACACGAATTGTGACTTGTATCAACCTAAACAGTGAACTTGATCATAAATAGAGGTGTGATAACATTAGTCATAATGAGAAATGTGATAACATTAGTCATACATGATAGGTGTGATAACATTAGTCATACATGATAGATGTGAAAACGTTAGTCATACATGAGAGGTGTGATAACACTATTCATTCATGAGAGGTGTGATAAAATTGGTCATAAATTAGAGATTTGATAACATTAGTCAAACATGAGAGATGTGATAACATTAGTCATACATGAGAGTAAAACTAGGCAGTTGCCGAAAAAATAGCATAGTGCAATATGAATTATTATTTTTTTCTTAATATCGTATGTACATCATAAACTCAATTGTAAGTTATAGTTGACTGCATATCTTTTGTTGTTTCTGTTTAAGTGACAATTATAACTCAAAAAATAGCTAGTCTTGATGTATACCGCGTACAGTTGTTCTTTGTCCAATATCTTATGCTACCCCTTGGTTACTTGTTTATTGGGTTCTCGTAAACGTATACATGTAACATAAAGCCTTGTTATTCTTATTCTAAATTACTGATTTAAGAAGAAGAAAAAACAAGAAACCATGTAATATGATTTAAAAAGAAAGCAATAACAACTGTTTTTAAAACTAATTCAGTTGATTTCTTTTAATCATGTTTGTAAACAGTGGTACTATACCATTTACCTATCTAAGGTGTCCATAGGTTCTCCATAACCGCCTTGTCCACAATAACACCCATAATTCATCAGTTCATAACCCTGTACCCATCCACAGTAATGTATAATTTCATGAGCTAATTGAGCTACATTTCGTTTCATAATTTTGTGTTTACCTAAAGAAAATGTAATTCTGCAAAGAAAACATGCTCGAACACAGCAAATATTTTTGTCATCTAATCTCGGTATAAAAAAAACACTTCTTTATTGTATGCAATGTTATTTACATAAAAATATGGGGATGTCGTAAGAGCGCAAGCAAACATTTTTAACCAAACCGCATTATCATGTGTGTGCCTTTTCCAAGTCTGTCCATGATGAAGTTTGTTGTACTGCCACAGTACAGCAGACTTCATCAGATATTAACACCCTAATCCTCCTGGAAAAATCACTCTTAAAACAATAATAAGCAAAATGAATGACACACCGTCAAAACAGCCGGAATTGGTGCTACCTCAGAATAGTTAATTAACTAGATGTTAACACGAAAAAAGGTAAATGATTTAAAAGTTAATGCTCGGTTTTTAAGGAAACTTTCTAAGGTGAAGGTAGTCTTGCTACTACAGAGAGATGTCTACGGTAAGTACAGCTATTGAGATAGCAGGCATACCAGTTTTTGGTGTACCAGAACAGGTGTCACACGCAGATTGTGTTTTAATTATAAAGTAATGAAATCTATTATAATTCCATTACGTAAACAGAAAAAAATGAATGTTAATTCTAGGGTATTGACCTACTGTCACATTAGTACTAAGTAGATGCATACAAATGTAAGGCATTCGTTCACATATGGGCCAAATCAGAAGTCAAATTTGGGATCTAATCTCTTGATTTCATCAAATTAAAGGTAGGGGATTCATTTTTATGTAAACAAAAATGTCTCTAGGTTTGAAGGTAAAAATAGGTGCGGAAAAGGCTCTTACTCATTGAAAATCATTTCTCTTATGTAATTTGAAAAAAAGTATTGGCTTACTTTGGCAAGATTCTGAAGGACAGTAGTAGATTTATATCAAGGCATCACATTTTCTGACTGAATTGGAATGTATTTATAAATTTTAAGATCTCCATACTTTACAGATGTACCCAAATTTACAGTTTACTGTATATTCACATAGACACACTCGCATCTTAGTAACTTGAAACCCTGAATCTTTAGCTAAAATATTTTTGTAGGTAAATTAATCATTACTCCATGAAATTTTAAAGATTAAGTGTACAATAACTGGTTTCTGTCATCTCATTGGATGCATGATGAAAAGTTATGAATTAATCACCACACATTTTAAACTTGACGTCTTTATTCTGAAATCTTTTGAACCTATAAGCCTTAATATGTATACACGTTATTATCAAAAAACTTTATCTTACTCGAACCTCTACGGTAAAACATAACTTGGTAAAACGTAAGAAAATTTAGAAGCCTATATTCCAGAATATGTTTTTGTGAATATGTACAATAATATACATGTATGAAATATTTCAGTTTTAATCTCATTGCACGTACTGCGTTACGAAGCTCCGGTGTGACCTTTAGAACTCTTTTACTTTTTTGTACACTTGTGTTGTTAACTCCCCTTTCGACTTGATGACGTTTACCCCATAATGTTTTTTCGTCTTATAAAATCAAGATATTATGGTATATCAATAAATGATTGATAGGACTAAAATCATACATACCCGAACAAACATGTGATGGGCATATCAAGATAAGTACAATGACTGAAACTATTATTGGGGCTGTATTATTAACCTGTAAAAGAAAAAAAAACCAATAATTTCCAATATATTGATTTAGAGTAGTTATGAATATAAAATGTATTTTCAGCCGTCAGGTTGTTTCACCGATGTATCGTTCTTATAGTTGTTTAGGCGTATATATACATATATATACACCTTCCCAAGATACATTATTCTTACTCTAATCTGAACTTTTCATTATTTGTTCTTACTCCTAAATACCGCGTTCTTATCAGAGCAGCGGTTCATGAATATGGAAGTTATATAATGTAGTTTGGTATATGAATAAAAACAAATATAAAGAATTAAAAAAGAAGAGTATCTTCAATGCCAGAATGATACAAAACGTTGAAGACGTCGCGTACGGTGTTGGTGATAATACGGGTTTTGCTTTCCAGTTCGCCTTTATTACATTTGTTAGAAGTTTCGAAATTGATAACTATATAAATGTATATATCAAAATGTGCGTAATTAAAAGTAGAAATGGAATATGCCTTAAAATCAATACTTTAATTCATTTTGTTACTCGAATGATCCCTAATAACACTGATTTTGAGCGTGTAGACAAGTAACACCGCGACATATGATCAGCGTTGCTTTGAAGTTATTTTTGTCATTTTTTAAACTTATTAAAAAAAAGTTGTACTCCTAGCAAGAGAAGTCTTTGGTGTTAATGGTGTATGTTTTATTTATGACGTCATCGTTAACTGGACGCGTCTGACCAGGACGAAAAGTTCACTTTGTTTTGTGGTCAAGCCGAAAATTGAAAAAAAATATGGATAGGGGTGAAGTTAAGAGTTATTTTTAAAGCATATTCAAATAGATTATTCCGAAAATGATATATCTTTTTATTCCGTATATAATAAGGGGAAAAAAAATAAAAAAATGTGTTACAACATTTCAAAAGATCGTGGCAGAATTAATGATTTTTTGAAATTTGTATTTCTGTCACAAAACCCAAATCTCGCATATTTTTTGGAGCTCTTCAAAATTCGAACGAATGCTGCAGATCCAAACCACAATTTACATATCCACCCTTCCTGTGTCAAAATTATACAATAAATATACAACTGTCTATGTCTTCAATTAGTTAGTATTGTTTAAATTATGTCCTAAATTGTTCATTTAATTAAATCCGTTGAAATGTCACACTCGCCGTTTTCTGACGTTTTGGCGTATTTGTTAAGTGTCTTATGAAAAGTAATAGGCAGTTGCAGTCTTTTCTACTATATGAAATTTTATTCAAACGTGAAAACTTTTTTTTTAAGTGTATGAAAAAAAATTGTGTCGAAGTTTTAAGAGAAAACATTGAAAAAAAAATAAACGCGATCTTTTTGTTTTTGTCTAGTCAAAATGTCACAAAACGCCGTTTTTTACATTTTTGTTACAAGTATGATAAGTCATATTATACAGTTTTGGAGGGGGGGGGGGAAGTTGAAATTATAATAGCACAAAAAATACTATATAACATTAAAATCTACTGTTCAGGGATTTTTTTGAACCCATTTTCGATCACATGTCGGAAGTATTAACGACACAGTCAGCGACTACTTTTGTCTAGTCATAATGTCACACCATGCTTTTTTACTTGTTTTGACGTTACGTTCTGTAAAACTTGACATGTAGTGCCTAACGTCGAAAATTGCGGAAGCCTTTACGTGCCATGCTAATTAACTTTTTCCAATTTGATATAACGAATTATGAATTTGATATAACAGATTATGAATTTGATATAACAGATTATGAATTTGATATAACCAATAATCAATTTGATATATCAAATTATCAATTATCAATTTGATATAACAGATTATCAATTTGGTATAACAAATTATCAATTTGAGATAACAGATTATCAATTTGATATAACAAATTATCAATTAGAAATAACAAATTGTCAATTTGATATAACAAATTGTGAATTTCTCTACCAATAGTATGATTTAATTATAATAATGAGATTGGTTGAAACATTGCGTAACCCAAATTGGCCCAATTTTGGGTATTGATTCATTGTTTATCTGACGTACAGCAACAAATATGTCATTGAATGCATATTCAAAACTTTCTTAACAGGTTAAATGTTTCTAAAACCCTCTCCCTCCCCTTTTATCTATTATTTGAGGCAGTTTGGGGGGACTAGTTTGAATGTTCTCTATTCAGTACATGGGACCTGGTGTCTTAGAACGAACGATTAAAATAGAAAAAGGATCAATTTATATTGCACATTTTCAAATCAGAAGGAATGGATAGTGTGTTTCTAGGGACATAGGAACATGCAAGGATAAAAAATGCTGGCATGCTTCTTTATCAATTTCGATGGGCACATGCAAGGATTAATGAAACATCCTTAAGTTCATCCTTGCATTTTTCTTTATATATTTGTTTCAATATTTATTTTGTTTGCACACTTTTCATTAAAAAACAAAGACCCATGCGCGAGATCTGTATAGCCGGGTGAAATGGCGTTCCAGCTAAATGTAAATCAAGAAAGAAGATTTCGCTCCTAAAACTTTTATTTTAGCAGTCCGGCAAGACCGAACAACAAACTCCAAACTAAATGTAAAGTAACATACAATCAATAACAATATATATAAGCACAAGCAATTAAAGGATTAAGAAGATTAACAGAAGACAAAATAGAAATAACAATAGATTAAAAGAGTAATTAGTGTCCGACACGTATTTGTAAATTATAGTCTAAATTTTTTATACATTAATTATGCCGTTTGTTTTCTCGTTTTAATTGTTTTACACTGTCATTTTCGGGGCCTTTTATAACTGACTATACGGTATGGGCTTTTCTCATTGTTGAAGGAAATGATAATTAAATGCAAAACAAACAAAACATCACATAGATAATTGCATTTCGTCTCCTAATTATTATGTCTCCTAATTATTATTACTAACATAGATAATGTTTATCTTACCATGTTGATGTAGTTTTACTGCAAGTTGCTTATAACAGAATTCGGGTTACCGGTTTTCTACTGCAAGTTGCATGTATGCTAAAGACAAATGGAAAACCCTGAAATCACTTCAGAAATAAAGTTTTGTAATGACCATTTAAATCCTTTGTTCTTATTTGTTAAATTGGAACTGCCAGCAATGAGTTATTGAATTTTAAACTCGTCATAATTATAAAATTATATATTCATCATAGTTAAATATATTCAATATGCATGTGAATTCATAAGTTGTCATTTTAAAATTTTAAAATGAGAAAGATTAAATCATTGAATTTATAAAACACCACATCAGAATAGAAAAATTGTTGCATTGCAAAAAAAAAAAAAAGGAAGACAGAGAGACAATGTCATTCTCAGTTTTGACTACGACACTTTACTAGGTCGGAATATTCGACATGTTACTTTATCTCAAAATCAGTGTAAAATTCTTAATATTTCAAATTGGCTTACTTTAAATAACATAAAAAAAACAAATAGATACAGACAAAAATTCATTAGAAATACCACGATGATATTTAAAAAAAGTTATGAAAAGAATGAAATTGGCTATGTCACGTCATTGGTTAGATTCCCTTTCTTTAGAAACAGCCAATCACATTGTTTTAGTGTACGATTGTAAAATTATTTCCCAAAATTCATTAGATTAAAACGGCGAATTATAATTACAGACTTCATTTTTTATTGTATTCATCATTCAAAGTAGTGATTGATATGTTAAGGAAACAACAACATGTCAATGTTAAATGTGTTTTTCACTAGGTAACAGATTGGCGTAAAACTAACATATACATTGTACGCCCTTGACTACATGTAAAATAAGCGATGTCACAGACTTTGATAAAGTTTTGCATAAAACCATTTACATCCATAGCAGTAATACAGATACCATGATTACCATTGTTTTGTATCTTACCTTTAGATAAAAAATGAAAGAGAGAAAAAATTTTCTTACCTTGAGACAGAGGATGCATAAACTGTAGTGTCGTTGGGTTTTTGTTTCTTGTAGATGTCTATACACCATATTTCCATTTATCAATGTTTAACAATGGAATTCGTCGATAGAAATAAAAGGTTTCAGGGAAATAAATGTTTACGCAATAACAGGCATTTAATTTTCCGTTTTATTTCTTAACTTGTCATTCGGATAAATAACAACTAGAACAAACCCGCGAAATCGCGGGCATATACAGCTTGTGAACTGTTGTAGGATGATTTTTTTGTAAAAGATATTATGTATGGAGAATTTCATAAAAGGTATCAAAAGCCCTCTCCCTTTTTCCAAAGTCCGATATTTGTTTCCTTTCTGTTAAATTCAATTATTTTCGTGTTTCTGGCCTCAGACCACAATTTTTCTTTTCCTTTGCTACAATGCTTCTTTTGGTAAAAGTCAAATCAAATTAAAAATTTGCACCGTTTCAAACATGAAATAAATGTAACTGCTTATATGCACAGACCATTATTAGTCTAATAAAATATGCTTCTAGGACAATCCACCAGTGCCTTTTCTTTTGAGAGCCTTATTAACATACCAATGGTAGGATATGAATTATGTATAAATGACTTAGACCGACTTAGGCTAATTTGAGGGGTGGTCGGAGGGGTCCTGTCCCGAAATCCGAGATGCAGAATTTAAAGCAATTCATATCCCGAAATCCCGAAATCGAAAAACATATTCCTGGATTCCGTAAGGATCAATCCGAAAATCCCGAGCTTAAAAACACCCGATCCCGACGCCCCAAAAAAGGTCCTGCCTCCCTCTAATCTCTACCTTGCTTTCATTTTTGACAAATCACTATTTTCCCTTTCAACCATAAATTTTTATGCCCCATTTATGGGCATTATGTTTTCTAGTCAGTGCATCCGTGCGTTCGTTCGTTTGTTCGGTCGTCCGTCCGTCTGTCCCGCTTCAGTTTAAAGTTTTTGGTTTTAGATGAAGTTGAGCATGTTTTACTTATTAATATATATATGCAAGTGGTATGACCCCTTAAATAGTAAACATTTCAAAGAAAACAGTAGACAGACTCGGGGACTTTCTATACTAACATAGAAAGTCCCTGACAGAATACAGAGAGTCTCTATATATTAGATAGTATAATCGTAGTTTACATGTAATAGTTGTGATTTTGCGATCTAAACACCATGATATGGAGAACGCTCTGAATGGCTTATTTATTTTTCATTTTTCATTTTTTCATTTATCATACGATTGGTTGTACTTGTGTCACATGTTTTACTTATTTTAATATATATGCAACTGGTATGACCCCTAAGATAGTAAACGTTAACATTTCAAAGAAAACAGTAGACAGTATACAGAGAGTCTCTTTATATTGAAGTAGTATAATCGTAGTTTACATGTAGATAAACGTGAAAAATAATTGTCCTCTATAAGGAGGTATAATAGTTGTGGTTCATTTTTCATTTTTGTTATCTATCATACGATTGGTTGTATTTGTGCATGTTTCAAACCGGAAGTTTTATCTATGACTAAAATTCAGTCTGATGACGGAATCATATCTGGACTCCTTTTTGTCGTTTTTCTTCCAAAATAACTCAATCTGAATAATCATAAGAACGGATGACAAATGCGACTATGCATGTTACCTATACACGGCCGACACTCGGCTAACCGAGAGATTGGTCGGTTAATCTATATTGAGTATGCGGCTATATCGGCGGTTGGTCTGTTAATCGGGTTGGCTAAAGTCTGTTAATCAGGTGTTATCGAGAATATCATTGAAAGTTCAGCATGTTTCATTGTATAACTTTCTAAATATATTTTCATCATAAAAAGTATTCATGTCTAACAAAACAATTCAATGTACTGAATTCAGTGGTGTAATTATTATTTTTTTAGCTTCGATGTACGATCTATAAAATGAAAAGGCGGGTTACTCATCAATAAATTTATACACATTTTACACACATAAAATGTACACAAAATGACACATTCGTTAAATTTACTTGCATTCAGTATTTTGAACATCGAAAAAGAAAGGCATTATGTTTGTTAACCATATTGATATCATTGTGTGAAAAATCTACACGAAAATCTGTAATTTGGTGACATAAATAAATCTTTATTTAAAACCTGGTCTGTTAATGGGTCGGATGTATAAAACCCGGTCTGTTAATTGGTCTGTTAAGAGTTATGAATGGCAATAAAAGTATAATTTTATTGCTATATGGGGTGTTATCGGATCAAATGAGTAGGCTCAAGACGAGCGGCTAAAATATACAAAAACAACACATGAGCAATGAAACATAACATATACGGAAACAACACACGAAATTGAAAATTGATAAAAATGGTTTCCAAATGTAATATTAAAGTAATATTAATTTCATTCAAGAATGATCGCATATATCATGTTGATTCTGTTTAATTGTCATGAATGACACCAATTTGTCATCTACATTGGTAACCAGTATATAAATCAGAGATAAACGTCGTAATGTAACTAAACATCAGTTAGTAAAATATATTGGGATGACAAAATATGAAAAATAAAGAAAGAATAATGAGTAAGATAGATAAAATGTAGAAAAAATGACATAACAATTTAAAGAATACAGAAATAAACAATACCCCCAATCCGGACCCTCATGGTTTACACGAGAATCTGGATGGAAACGCAGAATATAGAATAATATATAAGGACAGTAGAGAGTGATACATTGCTAAAAACGAGAGAAAAATAATACTTGTTTAAGAATACACACATGAAACACCGATGGCTGTTGAAACAGTAACGGATTGCGATGTACTTATATTGGTGACAAATTCTAGAAAAGAGGGACCAAAGATACCAAAGGGACAGTCAAACTCAGAAATCTAAAATAAACAGACAACGCCAAGAAGTTTACATGCGAACAACTATGGTGGCAGGTTAATGCCATTTTGCGTTTTAGCGCTTAAGCTTTTTCGCCTTACATATTCTATATGGCTAAAACGCGAAATTGCGAAGTCGAAAACGCGAAAACGCGAAACCGATTTCTCGTTTGCGACTTCGCATTTTCGCGATTTCGCGTTTTCGCCCTATAGAATATGAAAGGCGAAATCGCGAAAACGCGAAATGAACTTCACCGGCCACCATAGACAACTGTAGTTCTCCTCTGTATTTATGTAGAAAGGAACTAAACGGAATAAAATGAATTGACACTTAAAATAACCAAATGTAGCTGCATTCGCTTCTTTCCGTTTACTTCTTTAGAGTGATTTGTAAACAACATATGATTAAGTAATAGAAGAACAGAACCAATTGGATGATGCTGAAGAATTGGGGTTTAACGTCCAGTGACAAATATCATGTTCATATGTGAACGAGAACACAATATGTACCCTGTGTTGTATTAGAAAGACACTTTCAGTCGGAATTGAGAACGTGCTACTTCGAACAGACACAAAAATTAAGGCTGATTGAAAACGTCAATAAAAAATTCATGCATATTCCAGAGACCAATCCATATCACGCTATATTGAAGTGACACACCCTTCAATAAAATGCAAAGACAGTCAAAATAAAAATGCTCTTTCTATGATACTGTGGCACCGTATTGTCATTTTTGTTTACTCAGGAACATCTCATTCTTCAATTTTTCAAGGGGAAAATATAAAGGTAGCAAAATTATTATCGTGGCTAAATAACTCTTAACTGACACAATTTCAATTGTCCAACCCATTAACAGACTTTATTCCCATAATTATCACTAAAACGTGGTATTATTCACGTTATTTTACAATTATGAAACATTTACTGATGTCAATTTATTTTTTAGAACCACAGTACTATTTTTTGTCCTTTAAATGATATCTAAATTTGTTTGTTTCGCCTTTTATTAAAAAAATTGCTATGCGTATAAGCATAATTACTACATACTTGCGCGACGCCTTTTAGTTTTATTGAAAACTGCGCAGACTAAGAAATGTTTTTACAAGTGCAAAATGTTCTATGATAGATATCATTTTGTCAGACACTTTTCTTTTTTTGATTTGGTTCTTATAACATGCCAAAAATCTGTATATTTAATAGAGTTTAACATTAAATTAAGCGTTTTACTCTTAACAGACGTATAACCAACCCGATTAACAGACCAATCGCCCATATAGCCGCATACTCAATATAGATTAACCGACCAATCTCTCGGTTAGCCGAGTGTCGGCCGTGGACACAGAGGCATGATGATTGATTTATCGTGGAAGAAAGAGAAGTGACACACAAAATGAGGTCTTCTCGTTTAATAGTATAGATAGATACTATATTTTCACTTATAAATAAAAAGACAAGGTTCTTTTGTTGTCAATTTATTGTTTATTTTCGGAAATGTTACCCTTGCCATGGCATTTACAATTTGACGGAATCGTCGTTTAACTTTGTCGAAAAAAAAGATAAGATTGCCCGCAAATTAAAAAAGACAAAAGATTTTTTTTAGAAACTAATTTGTCTCTCTCACGAATTATTATGTTAGCATGCATATACCATCATGTACATTTGTATACTGTGTGTTTTACTTCAAAATATACAATGAAAGAGAACTCGTTTAAAACAGAAGAACAATGCCAAAAATAATGCTTAAAAAACTTCCCAAAAAATGTAACCACCTTCTGATGGCTTGAAAAACGAAAACTCAATCCAGTTTTGAAATGAGGAAAAAACCACTGATCTGTTATTTTTTTCTAAATTCATATAATCAGAGATTTTAAACAGAATCAACTTATAATGCAAATTATACCAATAAAAATCCTACTGTTGTCAAAGAATGCATCTCGATCTGCAACATATATATGATAATCACATAGGGTTATAGGTACATTTCACAACTTTATAAATTCACTAATGATACAAATTTAACTAATAAAAACAAAATCACTGACCAAAGGGAGATTATCAAACATCATAAAGTAAGATTTGTTGATAACATTTATTTCGAGTTTTTTTTTATTGATAAGATATCAACCTTTAGTTAGATAAGAACATACTGTGTATTATAATTTTGAATGTTAATTTTCAAAGCCTTTCACTTTTGCTATTGATTGGGCGTATACCTGATTTGATATTTGTTTAAGTAAAAATAACACTTCTGGCGAATCAAAATATAAAACTAGCCTATATATTTTATTACTTTTTGTATAATATATTCAAAGAGATATCTTTTTCAATAACTGTGAATGATAGATTGAGGTCTGGAAGAAACCGTTAAACAACTCTTCGTAAAGTTAGACTGCGCATTCGTCGTTATAAAGCCGAGCCTATTTACTCGTACGCCACAGCTTAGACACCACTGGTCTCCTTGTGGTCGAGTATTTGTACGAACATTGGTCCGTTTACTTCACAGAGGCAACCTAAGAGCACGTTGTGTTGTCAAGAGACCTCCCCTACCAGCCAGACACTGAAAAAAGGGCTAATGGCCGTCGACCGGCTGGAACATGAGAAGCTTACAAAAAAGTATTGTCAGATGAGAGCCGGTTTCTGTTACGACTAGTAGACGGCAGAATACAAATTTGGCTGGAAAATAAAACTGTTTCCCAATGACTAAAACAACATTTGCCAAACGACTGCATTCGGTGTAGGGTTGTTTCTCATATCGTTGAAAGCTGGGTACGCATATTTTGCAGGGTAACATGCACAGACAGGCAAACAGGCATTTGGTGTTTAGAAATATTTGAGTGCCTCATTTTGATAATCCCTCATTTACAGTTAAGTCTGCCTCCTATCTTGACTTATATCTAGAAATCGAAAATGAGGATAGGTTGAGAACAAAACTATACGACAAAAGATATTATTTCAGCTTCCCAATTGTGAACTTTCCATTACTATGTAGCAACATTCCAACAGTGCCTGCATACGGAGTATATATCTCCCAATTGATACGATGTTCCTGGGCTTGTATTTCCCATCATGATTTCCTTGATAGAGGGTTGCTGCTCACAAGGAGGATTTTCAACAAAGAGTTCAAAATGGTGAAGTTGAATTAACCCCTTCGTAATTTTAGGTTTCTATGTTGTGTCTTTTGTACTATTATTTGTGTTTGTCTTTTTATTTTTTAGCCATGGCGCTGTCAGTTTTATTTACGATCTCCGAGTTTAACGTTCCTCTGGTATTTTTTAGTCTCTCTTTCATTTGCATCAAGTCCCATGTACATAGACGAAAACGCTGGATCGCAAAGGGCACGGATTGTAACCGAGGACAAAGAGTAAGAAGCTATTGACACTATATTTTGGCCTTCTATATCTCCAGACATGAATTCTATTGAACATTTCTGGTATCTCATTATTAGAAATCTCAATCGCAGAGATCCACCTCAGCAAAATATTGCTGATTTAAGAGTTGTAATTGTTGATGAATTGAACAAATTTCCTCAACTAAAGTTAGAAGGCTTTAAACCCGCCACATTCTGTATGATGTATGTGCCTGTCCCACGTCAGGAGCCTGTTATTCAAGTGGTTGTCGTTTATTTATGTGCGACATATTTTGTTTTACGTTCATTTTTTGTACATAAATTAGGCCGTTAGTTTAACGTTGTCATTTCGGGCCCTTTAATAGCTAACTATATGGTTTGGGCTTTGCTCATTGTCGAAGGCCACTCGGTGACCAATAGTTGTTAATTTCTTTGTCATTTTGGTCTCTTGTAGAGAGTTGTCTCATTGTACTATATAAAAAGATGTGGTATGATTGCCACAGTAAGAAACGCCGTGTTATAGAACAGTATCGGAAGAGATGTGATTACACATCCAATTAACTCAAATATTGACTGTAAAGTTGCCGAACATTCCAAAGATAATTTGTAGAAAACTTTGAAAAATATTGGCAATTAATTGTTGTAAAAATCAATCACAGTGAAGCTTCAATCCTGTTAATATTTGTGTAATTTGCACTACTATGAACGCAAAATTTAAATTCATAGAACCTGCAGAAGTGACAAAACTAAGGTTTGTGGTTTGTTTATGGTATATGTTCGCTAAATCTTTTAGAGGAATAACTAATTCTTTTTTCATTTCAATAAAAATAGGTGGCGCATAAATTTTGGTGGACTGTATGTATGTAACGTTCATTTCGATCCGTTTTTCTCAAACTATTGTTGGGGACATTTTTAAGTCAAGAGCACATATCATCATACACGAGTTATAGTGGTGGAATCTGTTTCTCTAATGCTTTTTATCCTTCTTTTTCAAGATTTGAAGAAAGTTGTGTACTTTTTATGTGACTTCATCAGGCATAATCGCCTTTTTTCATGACATCACAATAGGAAAATTAAGAAGAAACAAAGAAAATTTAACGTCACAATAAAATTTCGACCAATCATTTGCTGAAAACAAATTTTTCACTAGAGATTAGAAATATTTTTCTCACACCGGTCAGGAAATGTGAAAATAGCATAAAAATTAGAGAAATATGTAATATAAACGCCCTACGATAGGACGGGGTATGTTGCAAAATTGGAAGATGACAATTGGAAAGCTACGGAAGCGTGTTAGCGCCACACATTGTTTTTTTTTCCCTATGTTTGCGTTATAACGCAAACCTTTTATTTGCGCAAACAACAGATAATAACCTTTGCTTTATAACGCAAACATTTGCATTATAACGCAAACATTTCTAATAACTTACATTTACTAATTATCTGTTGGCTCTTTAACATGAAATGTAATATGAGATATTATGCTAATGTTTGCGTTGTAACGCAAACCTTTGCGTTATAACGCAAACATTTTGCGTTATAACGCAAACATTAGCATAATATCTCATATTACATTTCATGTTAAAGAGCCAACAGATAATTAGTAAATGTAAGTTATTAGACATTTTGGGGTTATTGGGTCCAAATGTCACTATTTTTCAGTAAAATTTTCTTTTTCGGATGTTATTTATAGTATCATTTGCCCAATTGAAAGGAAACCTATACAGTAGGAAGGGATAGAAAAAGGCAGGAACCCTATTGATATAGTCAGTAGGTCAAAGATCATGTTTACCACCATCAGAAAATTACAAAAGCACCATAACATAATACGTAAGCGTCATCTTATAAAACAAAAGCACCATTACATAATAAACAAAAAGCTCCTCGGGGCGCAGGTAAATACAACCACAGAGGGCCAGTATGCCATATGGACACAACATTTAAGGCTGATACATCTCTGAATTTGGATTTGGATTAAATATTTGACATATCATAGGTTTATGACACATAATGAGTGTGGTCTAATGAACTTAATAAAAAAATCAAATTGACCGATTGTGGTTTAATATCCAAAATCTAAATACATGGATTGATTCAGCATATCAAAGAATCTCAAGAATTCAGTTTTTGATGAAATCAAACAAAGTTAGATTTTGAACAATTTGGACCAACTTGAAAACTGGGCCCATAATCAAAAATTTAAATACATTTTTAGATTCAGCATATCAATCAACCCCCGGAATTCAACTAAGTTTGATATTGGACCCTTTCGACCTTGATGTAGACCAGTTTGAACACGGGACGCACATAAAATATCTAAATACACGGTTAGATCCGGCATATTACAGAACACCAATAATTTATTTTTGATAAAGTCAAACAAAGTTTAGTTTTGGACCCTTTGGACCTCATGTGGACAAATTTAAAAACGGGGACCAAATTACAAAAAAAAAATACACATTTTGATTAATCATATCAAAGAACCCCGAGATTTCAAGAATAAAAACCCCATTGAAATTTGTCAAGAAATAAGCAATATATACAAAGTGTTAGGACCCTAATTCCTAAACAGTTTGGGCCATAACCCTCAAAACCGAACATTCCTTTTTTGATATGGAAACTTGTAGTACAATTTCATACACTTATACACAGGTTATAGCCTTGAAACTAGAAACATACTTATTTTGACCTCTTTTGGGCCTCTTGTTGTTCCTAAACTGTTGGATCCATAACCCCCCAAAGTCATTATCAACCTTCTTTTAGTGGTTTCACTCATTGTGTTCAAATTTCATCCACTTAAACGTAAGTTATTGTCCGGACGACGCTGACGACCGAAGTATATTTTTATTCTAAAAATGTGCACACGATCAACGCTTTTACAACCCTATGAAATTACTTAAAGAAGCATTCAATACTTATAATTACATTTTTTAGCTAGGATCGCGAAAACACAATTTCTATCAAGTTTTTCTTTAATTTACTTGTAAACTTCATTGTGGGACCTCGTGACATCATGAATGTTACATTTCATTGTGTTATGAATGTCAATTTTAGACGCGAGATTACTGTTAGCCAATCGAAGTAAACATACATGCTATGTTTTTATAAGACAATGGCCGTATTTTTTTTTTTAGCGCGACATTTCTGTTTACTTTGGTAGTAACATTCATATATGGAAGTTGATGCTATAAAGGTGCACAAGTTAATTTGTTTAAAAAGGCATACTGTAGATCAATTAATAATACCCTTACGGAGCACATGAGATCGCCCCTATTTTTGGAGGGGTTCGTGTTGCTTGGTCTTTGATTTTCTAAGTTGTGTCTGGTGTCCTATTGTTAGTATATCTTTTGATCCATGTCGTTATCAGTTTATTTTCGATCTATGAGTTTGATTGTGCCTTTGGTGTATTTCGCTTCTCTTTTTTTTCCACATATTCCCACCTGAACATTTATAAAACAACATTTACATCCCTACATACTTGATTAACTGCCTTAAAAGCCAAAGAAACAAAAAAAAAAAAACAAAAAAAAAACGATTTATACACTATTCAACCTCTGGTTCATGGACCTCTTTAAAATATTCTTATGAACGTAGTGTTGTAAAGAGGGGTTTTCTTGACATCGGACTCGGACTTCTCTAAAACCGAGTTTTACTGTGCGTACTGTTGTGCGTTTGTTTTTTTCTATCTTGGCTAGAGGTATAGGGGGAGGGTTGAAATCTTAAAAAAACATGTTTAACCCCGCCGAATGTTTTGCGCCTGTCCCAAGTCAGGAGCCTCTTGCCTTGTATCATTTTTTATTAAAGTTTCTTGTGTATAATTCGGAGGTTATTGTGACGTCCATTATCACTGAACTAGTATACATATTTGTTAAGGGGCCAGCTAAAGGACGCTTCCGGGTGCGGGAGTGTCTCGCTGCATTGAAGACCCATTGGTGGCCTTCGGTTGTTCTCTGCTTTAGGGTCGGGTTGTTGTCTCTTTCACACATTCCTCATTTCCATTTTCAATTTTATTATTCTCTTTGGTAAAATTGAAGACAATGCATTTTTCCTATAAGCTGCATTCCAACTGTATGTACTATTAGTTACATAGTTTGCTAGCAAAATTTTAAGGAGTCATTGACGTTTAAAAATATTAAGAATGAATCTAAACGTTGACACGAGAGAGAAGAATTGCCTTGTCTAGCTTTGGCGACTTTGGTAGCAGACTAGAAATGTTTTTAATCTTTTTTTATTTAATGTAATGACTTTTAAATTACTTTATAACTTTTTAAAATCATTCCGGATTTAAAACATCATTGTATGCACTTGATACATGTGATACGAGAGCATTGTATTCGATATCTGCTTAAGGAAGTTCGCTGCTCAGTTTCAAAATAATCAGCTTTCCATGACACTAGTATATATTGATAGGGGATTAATTGAAAAAGCAAAAAAGCAAAAAAAATATAGGGGTCAATGTGCTTGTTTTCGAGATAGTAGCCATTGAAATTTTGGTGGGAAAATGTTCTCTCTTGATTTATAGCTTTATCAATGACCAGTTAAAGTTCTAAAAAGCTATTAAAAATAAATAAGATTTTAAAAGACTTTAACAAATGGCTTATAATCATACATGTAGAAGATTAACAAAAAAAAACGGGGGTCCATGGGCAAATTTTTTTCAGGCATTCAAATGAATAAAACCAGAGAATTTCGAAAAGCTGACAAAAAATCCAAAACATGGCAAGCAAACATCCTTAAGTTTCATTTCAGTACACAATCAAAATATTTTTTAAAAAGATGTTGATTCTTAAAAATTAGTCATTGCTTATTCATACACGTATTTATCTTACATACATGTATCTTAAACATTCATTTTTTATATCAAACATGAAGTTCTTCATACGGAAGTACGGAAGCGTATTAGCGCCACACATATTTTTTTCCCTATGTAACGCAAACATAGGAAGAAAAAAAATGTGTGGCGCTAATACGCTTCCGTAGAAAGCATACGAATACGTACGGAAGCGTATATGTGCAGTGTCTTTGTGCGTTATTTTCTCTGTTTCACGAGTAAGAAATAACGAGTTGCAGAGTTACTTCTCAACAACCCGACTTTTAAAATCACCCGTTAGTGTCTTAAAACGCAATATTACAAGTTGATATGGCACGTAATGAGTTTGGTTTCTTAAACTTCGTGCGATCTCAAAATCGTGTTACTCATTACGCTCGCGTTATGCGAGTTTTACTCTGCCAGTTTGTGTGTTCGTATTACCCGATAACGAGTTGTATAACTCGTGTTTGTTTAGCCAATAACACTAACACAAGTACCTTAACTAGCCTTAATGCAATGTTTCGCGCCCTTTTCATTATCAAACTGGAGAAGAAATGGCGGAGGTGTGTATACAATAGTTCTGTACTTATTTAACATTATTCATGCTTATAGTATGCTTGGAATGTTAAATAAAATGCTATAAGAACTTTCAAATTGAACTGATTTAAAAGAGAACTAATTAAGACATATGTTTTGATAGGGAAAATATCTTTAAGATATATACATGGCGAGGATATGTTTTGTCTTGCGATGTCCTTGTTATGTCCATCCTTAATTTACACGAAATGGGGGCTAAATGTTTAAATGAGATACTTGGACATTACTTCATAGGATTGAAAGCAATAGTTTGTGCAATTCGACTAGTTTTTAACTATGTTATTTTTGTACTTATAACGTTTTGAATAGCTAAGGAATTGATTCCTCCTAGAGCAGATGGCCAAATTTTTCTGAACTTTTAAATGCTCTTAAACTTTGTACTTTATTTGGCCTCAGAGCTATTTAGATTCTAGCGTCACTGAATAGACGAAACGCGCGTCTTGTGTAGAAAAAAAGCCTGTTTTGGTACCTTTGACAATTCAGTGGTTTTTAGGATTTCAGAAATAACCATGACTTTTGGTTCAGTAAACCATTTTTCTTTACCGAAACGGATTCTGTTATACAGGAAATCTACACTAATGATTTGCACAAAATCAATAAAATTATACTGGCCATTTGTCTACAACTTAACTGGACCGAACCATTTTCTTCCTTACGTCTAGTTACCTTGGGAATAACTGAAATTTGATAATTATTTACATATATTTTATACGAAACTACCTTTTAATTTGAAATTTAACCTTGTGTTTTTTATTAGTCCGATGTGGCCCCAGGAGACTCATTATTAAAAGCAGCACAAAATACAAAAAATACACGACAAAGGTAGTAAAAAGAAAATTTCAGCAAGCAAATGGAAATAGAAGATAGATGTAGCCCTTAGTCATATATTATCAGACTGTAATTGAGAGCATAGTTAAGCTTAGTTTTTTTTTTTATACTTTTAGGTAGATGTATTTTCTGGTGTACCTCAACACGCAACCGTCGAAGATAGTATTGAGTATAACTTTAAAAAAATGTATACTGCTCATGAAATTTTAGGATTTCTTACTTTCTTGCATGGCATTGTTATCAGTAGAAGAACGTTTTTCAGAAGAACAAAGAAACTAGGCTTAAAGAGGAATCGTGCGTCAAATAGCGGAATGGACATTTATCGGCAGATGAAATATTTGCTGAGAGAAGGATATTCCAATCTAGGGTAAAAGTCATTGTGGAAATTTTGAACACGCAGTGTGGTATTCAGGTTATACAAAAAGCGCTCAGACTTATGCTAGGAGTGTTGGACCCTGAAGGTGTGTCATTGCGTTCATCACATCGATTGAGGAGGAGGAGATATTGCAGTAAAGGTCCGAGTTTCACAACTCATAATAACTGGTACGATACATTAAAACCTTTTGGGATAAGCATTTATGGTGCTGTTGATGGATTTTCAAGAAAGATACTTTGGCTCAAAGCGATGCCTTCCAACAAAAACCCGCGTGTTGTAGCTCGCTTTTATATCGACTACAACAAATAATTGAAAGGAGTGCCGCAGGTAGCTCGATGTGAAGCCGAAACTAAAAATGTTGTTATTCGAGACATTCAAAGGGCTCTCTGTTCTTCACATGGAGATCATATGTCTGAGAGTAATAGTTTTTCTGTTGGACGATCAACCGCCAACCAACGGATAGAAATGCTTTGGAGTTTTTTGAAAACGTATTTTACTCAATTTTGGAGAAATTTCTTTCATGATCTCATGGACGATGGATTGTTAAACAATGCAATTCCTTTTCATCTTGAATGTATTAGATAGATTAATCTTAAGATCTGTATACTTTTTGGTGATGATTCAAAATTTCATTTTTAGCTCACCTCGCCCGAAGGGACAAGTGAGCTTTTCCCATCACTTTAAGTCCGTCGTCTGTCGTCGTTAAATTTTACAAAAATCTTCTCCTCTGAACCTACTGGGTCAAATTAAACCAAACTTGACCACAATCATCATTTGGTTATCTTGTTTAAAAAAGGTGTCCAGTGACCCGGCCAACCAACCAAGATAGCCGCCATGGCGAAAAAAAGAACATAGGGGTAAAATGCAGTTTTGGGCTTATAACTCAAAAACCAAAGCATTTAGAGCAAATCTGACAAGGGGTAAATATGTTTATCAGATCAAGATCATTTGTCCTGAAATTTTCAGATGAATCAGACAACCCTTTGTTGGGTTGCTGCCCCTGAATTGATTATTTTAAGGAAATTTTGCCGTTTTCGGTTATTATCTTGAATATTATTATAGATTAAGATAAACTGTAAACAGCAACAATGTTCAGCAAATAGTTATTAAAGGTACCAGGATTATAATTTAGTACGCCAGACGCGCGTTTCGTCTACATAAGACTCATCAGTGACGCTCATATCAAAAAAGTTATAACCCAAACAAATACAAAGTTGAAGAGCATTGAGTGTCCAAAATTCCAAAAACGTTGTGCCAAATACGGCTAAGGTAATCTATGTCTGGGATAAGAAAATCCTTAGTTTTTCGAAAAATTCAAAGTAAGATTTTCCATAAGTCAACCTGACCGAAATGGTCCATTGTTCCCTAAGGCGTTATTGCCCCTTATAGTCAATTTTTAACAATTTTCATAAAATTTGTAAATTTTTACTAACATTTTCTACTGAAACTACTGGGCCAAGTTCATTATAGATATAGATAATTGTACAAAAAATGTTGTAAGTAGCAAGAATGTTCAGTAAAGTAAGATGTACAAAAACATCACCTTCAACAAACAACAATTTTGTCATAAATCCATCTGCTTCCTCTGTTTAATATTCACATAGACCAAAGTGAGCGACATAGGCTCTTTAGAGCCTCTAGTTGATTTATTGAGTATTTGGTAAAAAAGGGGGGAGGTTTTTTTTTTACAGACGCGCCGTATCTCAAAAAAGATTTATGGTTATTGCTTAAAACTTTACACACTTCTTTGTTATATCAATCTTAAGATCTGTATACTTTTTTGGTGATGATTCAAAAAAAAATTTTTTGAGTTGTTGAGTGCGTTGTAAAAAAGGGGGAGGATTTTTTTTAAATGTCCCGCCGTATCTCAAAAACAATATATGGTTATTGTTTAAAACTTTCTCAGAAACAATTGTTGATTATTGCATTAAACTTCACCCAGACGTCGGGTGTATAATGCGCTCATGGCGAAGCTATTTATTTAGGTATGCGAACATAAACCTATCATTTGAAACCGAAGTACCTAATATCTCTCTTATTACAGGCAAAAGTATATATAAACCATATATACTTTTGGAACCAGTGTGAACAATGCTATCATGTGAAACCGGAAGTGACATTTTTCAAACCAGGAGTTTACAATTATCTCCTTTATTTTAGGCACAAATATATAGAAACATATTCATTGAATCATTATGAAAAAACCAATGATTGGATGCCAATAGTAGCTTTGAGTAAACCGAAAGTAGCTTCTCATCAATAATTTAGAAATTGATGTAGAAAGACTTCAATTGTTCTCTGAGCAATTGGTTTTTTATATTAATTGTGTTTTTTTTTGTCGTCATGTTACACTACAATCTCAGGTTAGAATGAAGGTTAATGCCTATTAAAACGTTTACACACGCTGCTTTGTATCACCTGTCCTTAGTCAGGAGCCTGTTGTTTAATGGTTGTCGTCTGTTGGGGTAGATCATGGGTGTTTTTCTTTTCTTGTTTTGTTTATAGATTGGACCGTTGTTTTTTCCGTTGTCATTGTTTACACTACTAGCCATTTTTGGGACCTCTATAGCTTGCCGTTCGGTGTAAATCAAGTATCCGTGTAGACGCCCTACTGTAATCTTTAATTGCTTAATTTAACTACATTGTTACATGAATGGAAAATTATCTAATTTGCGCTCAAAACACGTCTTCTTATTTGTTTTGGTTACCTCTGGCTACCTCAAACAGATATTGACACTGGTCACCTTACATATATATTGTCAATGGTTACCTGTGGTCATTTACATATATATACACATGGAAAAAAGTATTGCAACACCAAATTGAAATTGAAATAAAAAAAACACTCTTTATTTTTTTGTGATATAATTTGTCAAAATAGAACTATTTAAACATTATGTAAATATCACCTGAGTTTAATCAATAAATATTGACTCGATAAGTTCTTATCTGCACATGCAGCTACTGTACCCGTTAACAGCAAAACAGATGTTTTTATCTTCATTGTTTTCAACACTTAAAATAACCAACTTTATAAAGTTATGTGATTGACACCTTGTAATGGGTCGTCCACAAGTCTTAACTGCAGCAATATGGCAGATAATCAGTATGAGAGAAGCAGGAATGTCGCTGTGACAACCGCACGAATTGTTGGTCATCACCATCCCACTGTAAGTCGTTTTGAGGATAAAATTCAGGCAATAAACGATGTTAAAGACCTTCCGAGATCAAGAAGACCCCCTATACCATCTGCTAGGGAAAATCAAGCATAATGAAGGTTGATCAGAAGGAAACCCATTGCACACAATACAATCCTAAAAAGAGAATGGTGGGCATACATGAGCCTTTTAACAAGAACTGTTCGAGATCGACTCATCGCTACTGGTTATCGTGCGATCAGTCCATTTCGGGGACCATTGCTTACGAACAGACATACAGTTGTCCGTATCGAATGTAGTGCGGAGCTCGCCAAAATTGGAAATTAGCATGGAGGAAGATCAATTGTTCCAATGGAATTCGGTTCATCTTTCTTGGCCCGATCGTAGCCCGGATTTGAACCATATCGAGCATATATGGGACACTATTTGGCGTAAAGTGCGCAGAAGGACACCCCAGTTCAAACACGTCATGAAATAAACAATGCCATTCATCAGAAATGGTTACTGCTGCCTTAGCAACAAATAAGTCGATTTATGGCAGGAATCAGAAGACGTCGAGAGGCGGTTATCCGTTTGAATGGAGGCTGCGCACAAAGTACTAATTCTTTGGCGTATAACGATCAACCATGATGTGAACAATCATCTTAATATGTTTTTTTGAAATGTCAGATATTGTAAAGTTCGACTACAGTAAAAGTTGTAAAATGCATTTTTTTGTACAAAAAACACTTCATTTTGTTATTAAAATTGTGGTTAGATAATTCATTTTTTTTTCAAATATTTTTTGTTCGTTTAAATGCCAATGTTATCATAAACTATGTTTCAATATTATTTTACAAATATTTTATCATATTCCATCCAAAATAAGAAGCTGATTTTTCAAGTTTTAAAAAATCAAGGTGTTGCAATACTTTTTTCCATGTGTATATTTACACTGGTTACCTCTGGTCACCTTAAAGAGATATTAATATTGGTAACCGCTGATCACTTTACAGAGCTGTTTACCTTACATCGATTACCTCTGGTTGACTTTTAGATATAGAATCCGCCAAAGTTAAGCACCACCTAAATATAAATCGCAATATGTTTTTAACTATTGCAAAAAAAATATTTATGTTTTGTGTTAAGAATTGCCTATAATATACACTAAGAAAATACATTACGACCAAAAAAATTAAACTTCGATAAACACGCCCAGGAACAACTTTTTATCAGTGATATGAGAGACAAATTTACATTTTAAATGCACCTACCTAACACACGGCCAAATTAAATAACACTGGAAATAAATAAAATCTAAAAATGTGTACTTTCAAAATATCTCGGTCGTCAAAAGAAATTATGGTTTCTTTTTTTTCTAAATCGTTGTCAAAGGTCATGGGTGCAATTTCAATTCACGGATACTTCCAGTAGACAAATGGAGTCAAAACAAATGCAAAAACCAAACAATTTTATAGGAATGCTGTATTACTGTTGGGAAAAAATATTTCTATCATAGTAATAATTAATTTGGGTTGATTTTAACGGTAACGCATGTTACGTAACGTTTTATCTCGTTCTCTTTGAAAATCAACCATTAAGTCACACAAATGTATCTGTAGTCGCCCTTGCATTATCTAAATCTTATAATACCCCCATATCATTTGATAAACACGCCTAGCAACTTTTTATTAATATAAAGGTCATCTGCACTTTTTCGAATACACTGTTTCAATGCCTTTAAATCATCTTCCTACCGTCGCGCGTACAGATGAAATTTGACCTTCACCAAGTCACTGTGAAATATGGCAAGGCGTAAGTTATCTGTGACTGAACGTTGACAAGCAATTAGCATGTCAAATGCCGGTAGGAGCACTAGAAGCATAGGTAACCATTTCAATGTTAATCACACCGTCATTGTCAGATTTTTACAACGTGATATTAACAACCAGGCACCGTATAATCAGGTTTCAAAGGGCTAGTACCATCGACGCTGGAACCTGAGAAGCTAGCAAAATGTTCATTGGTCAAATGAGAGGAGGTTTCTGTAACGACCAGTAGACGGCAGAATACGAGTTGGCGGGAAAATAAAACTTCTTATAACCAAAACAACATTTGACCAACGACTGCATACGTTGCTGGTGGTGATACAGTTTGAGGTTTTTTCTCATACCGTTGTAAGGTGAGTATGCATAATCTGCAGGGTAGCATGAACGGACACACATACAGGGATTTGGTGGTTAGAAACATTGCAGTCCCTCATTTTGATAATCCTCCACTTGCAGTCCCTCATTTTGATAATCCTCCACTTGCGTCAAGACCCTTGTACATGTACAACAATGCTAGACCACACAGGGCAAGGATTGTAACCGAGTACAAAGAGCAAGAAGCCATTGGCACACTCTTTTGGCCTTCTATGTCGTCTCTAGACATGAACCCTATCGAACATGTCTGGGATACCATTGGCAGAAATCTCAATCTCAGTGATTCACCTTTGCAAAATCGTAGCGATTTGGAGGGGCAATTGTTGCTGAATGGAATAATCTGCTTAACTAAAGTTCAGAAGGCTTGTACAGAATGTGAGACGCCGTGTTTTGGAACTGTACTGGAAGAGAGATGATTACACATCATATTGACTTAAATATTGACATTAAATTTGCCGAACATACCAAAGATAAATTGTAGAGACTTTTAATGATTGGACCGTATCAATAGTGGTTAAAAAATAAAATCATAGTGAAACTTAAATTCCGTTTCTGATTTGTGTAATTTTCAATATTTTCATCAACGCAAAATTGAAATGCATAAAACCTACATAAGTGACTAAACTGAAGTCTATGGTTTGTTTATGGTATATGTTAGCAATATTGCTACATGAATATTTTCTATTTTTCGAGGATAAACTGATTTTTTTAAATGAAAAAAAAAAACTATACAAAATAGATGGTGCTTAACTTTTGGCGGACTGTATATATTGATATTGTTACCTCGGGTCACCTTACAGATATATCGACATTCAGGTTACCCTGGTCAGCTAACACATATATTGACATTGGTTAAAGTTGGTCACCAAAGAGATATTGACATTGGTCACCGTACAGGGCAACTGTTATCCTTATCATACACATGATTATATTTGAACAAGTACAACGACTGACACTTGCTGCAGCTCCTTGAACGACATAATATTTATACTATAAGGATACAGCCTAGCGATATCTGCTCGATTGTAAATATATCGATCAAATCTTTTTTTAGGGGATTGCCTCGGTGTTCAAGTGGTCTAAGTAGTTCTACTACTGTAATCACTAGCCAGTCAACACTGAGGCTGTGAGTTCGAACTCCGCTCGTGCGGGTGCACTCGACTGCAATCTTAATTGCCTAGGATTATCAGTTTTCCTATCGAAGATCGGTGGTTTTCTTCGAGCATTTCGGCTTCCTCCACTCATAAAAACTGACCGCCACGAAAAAGCCGAGAAATGGCACTTAAAAGTGGCGTTCAAACACTAATAATCAGTCAATCAAGTCTTTTATTGGGTTATCCAAAATGAAATCAAGATCAGTAAGTTAATATATCCTTTATAATAATTCACTCAGAATGAAATATCATAAACATTAAAAAATAAAATCACAATAATACTGAACTCAGAGGAAAATCAAATCTGAAAGTCCCTAATCACATGGCAAAATCATATGACAAAACACATAAAAAACGAATGGACAACAACTGTCATATTCTTGACTTGGTACAGGCATTTTCAAATGTAGAAAATGGGGGATGAAACCTGGTTTTGTAGCGCTAAACCTCTCACTTTGTATGACAGTCTCATCAAATTCCGTTATATTTACTACTTAAAGCATATGGTTACATGCAGGAAGATTTTTTTCCAAAGGATATTTCCTTTCAGTAGCAGCAGATGAAAACGTCATAAAACATAACATATGTCTACAAAGTGCATGAGTATATATCCCATGTAGTTACCCTTTACCAGAAACAACGACGACCAAGTATACTTCCAACGATACTTACCTACTTCTCTTTGAGGTTTTCTAAGACATTGGAGAATTTTGGTTTCGTAACTTTTGTGTCAGATAATAATACTTTTTTTCTAAATCAAGCTTAGGCTTGCCCAGGACATAAGTGTAAATTTCAATTACAAAATAAATTCGTGCACTGGGTGTCATGAGTGATTTTTTCTACTTTACACGCATAATTATTTAGGGGGCTCATGTTTCTAAAATATTTTAAAGCAACTATGGACATAGACCAGCGTGGATAGACCAAAATCGTGTCTGGACCTGGGTCACTGCATGCATATAGTTGTTAAAAATATTTATAAAATAAATTATGATTAAACGCTTTCGAAGAAGCCAAAACTTTTGAAAAATAATTTTACATTTAAAGTACAATGTGGTGATACATTTTAAACTATCGGGAAACAGGAAGTGGCAAAACATATGAACTAAAATTTTCTTAAACATTACAAATCGAAATTATCAAGCTCAAGACCGAAATAAAAACCATCCATTTCATAGATGTCAATTAAATCCCCCCTTGTACACACCAAAAAAATATCCTTGTAATTAGACTGAGGTTAAATGTTAAACTATTTTAAACAAGAACTTTCTACGCGGATGAACACAATTGAGCTAATATTCGTGTAGGTCACAATGAGACAAACATATTTGTTTCTCTTTAATCCTCAGATTTGTATTTAGGTCGGAAAGTCGGTGTGATTTGAAATATTTAAACTATATCTTCGAAGCATTAGTCCTAATCTAAATCATGCATGGTTGGGACTATACACGCATTCGTGCATATATATATAAAACGTTTTTGCATGCAATAAAGTGTGTAGATTTTTCTCCTAATCGGCGCCACAATTTACTTGTAGGGTGTGATTAGCAGACAAAGATGGACAATAACTTGAGGGTTGGGCGGACTGACGGACAACAGAGTTTCTAAGCACTCGAACACTTTTTAACTGATTTTGTTAATGATAGGCTTGATATACAGGTATATCTCATTTTAATTTATTTCATTCAACAAGTGTATTATAGAACGGTACATAATCAAAGCATTTTGTATTGTTGTAAATTCTGGGAATTCAATTCTGTTAGTGTCAGTTGCAAGTTCGACCAAATTAAGAAACTCTTCAGAACACCCTTTCATCGGCACTGTTTCTGTATACACCTCTGAAATCCTATCTATGCTTATGTTGCTACACGGTAAGGGGTAAGAATAATCAATAAACAATGGTTGATGGAACAAAACATCTGGAATTCCAGTAACTCCCTCCAGGTTTCTTTGTGAACGGATTCTGTGAGAATTCCAGTAATCTGTAAAAATATTCAAACGAGTTTGGATGATATCTAAAAAACAGAATCTTATACATTCAAGATGAATAGGAATTGCATTGTTTAACAATCCATCGTCTATGAGATCATGAAAGAAATTTCTCCAAAATTGGGTAAAATACGTTTTCAACAAAATCTAAAGCATTTCTATCCGTTGGTTGGCGGTTGATCGTCCAACAGAAAAACTATTACTCTCAGACATATGATCTACATGTGAAGAACGGAGAGCCATATGAATGTCTCGAATAACAACATTTTCAGTTTCGGTATCGCATCGAACTACCCGCGACACTCCTTTCAATTATTTGTTGTAGTCGATATAAAAGCTAGCTACAACACGCGGGTTTTTGTTGGAAGGCATCGCTTTGAGCCAAAGTATCTTTCTTGAAAATCCACCAACAGCACCATAAATGCTTATCCCACAAGGTTTTAATTTATTGTACCCGTCAATTTGAGTTGTGAAACTCGGACCTTTACTGCAATATCTCCTCCTCCTCAATCGATGTGATGAACGCAATGACACACCTACAGGGTCCAACACCCCTAGCATAATCCTGACCGCTTTTTGTGTAACCCGAATACCACACTGCGTGTTCAAAAGTTTCCACAATGACCTTTACCCTAGATTGGAATATCCTTCTCTCAGCAAATATTTCATCTGCCGATAAATGTCCATTCCGCTATTTGACGCACGATTCCTCTTTAAGCCTAGTTTCTTTGTTATTCTGAAAAACGTTCTTCTACTGATAACAATGCCATGCAAGAAAGTAAGAAATCCTAAAATTTCATGAGCAGTATACATTTTTTTAAAGTTATACTCAATAATTTCTTCGACGGTTGCGTGTTGAGGTACATCAGGAAATACATCTACCTAAAAGTATATAAAAAAAACAAAGCTTTACTATGCTCTCAATTACAGTCCGATAACATATGACTAGGGGCTACATCTATCTTCTATTTCCATTTGCTTGCTGAAATTTTCTTTTACTACCTTTGTTGTTGTGCTATACGGGTATTTTGTGTATTTTGTGCGGCTTTTAATATCAATGAATCTCCTGGGGTCACATCGGACTAATAAAAAACGCAAGGTTAAATTTCAAATTAAAAGGTAGTTTCGTTTAAAATATATGGAAATAAGTATCAGTTGCATTATTCCCAAGGTCACTAGACATAAGGAAGAAAATGGTTTGGTCCAGTTAAGTTGTAGCCAAATGACCAGTAGAATTTTATTGATTTTCTGCAAATGATTTGTGTAGATTTCCTGTATAACAGAATCCAGTTTGGTAAAAAAAAATGGTTTACTGAACCAAAAGTCATGGTTATTTCTGAAATCCTAAAAACCACTGAATTGTCAAAGGTACCAAAACAGGTTTTTTTTTTCTTCGCAAGACGTGCGTTTCGTCTGTTCAATGCTCATCAGTGACGCTAGGATCTAAATAGCTCTGAGGCCAAATAAAGTACAAAGTTTAAGAGCATTGAAAAGTTCAGAAAAATTTGGCCATCTGTTCTTGGAGGTTTACATTCCTTAGTATTTAAAATAGTTATAAATACAAAAAAAAAACATAGTTAAAAACTAGTCAAATTGCACAAACTATTGCATTTAATCCTATGAAGTAATGTCCAAGTTTCTCATTTAAACGTTTAGCCCCCATTTCGTGTAAATTAAGGTTGGACATAAAAAGGACATCGCCAGACAAAACATATCCTCGCCATGTATATATCTTAAAGAAATATGTTATATCCAATTGTGACCTTGAACTTTCATCTTTGACCTTGAAAAACAAATGGCAGCTGGATCTAGATGTTTCAAAGGACTTAGTCTATGAAAAATAAAAGTTTTGAAAGTATCCCTCAAAAACGATGTTGACACTAAAGTGTTCACAAGACTTTTGAGCTCACAAGATTTGTCTCGTTGTGATCTTGACCTTTGATCTAAATTATTAATAGGAAATAATTAATGATTGATAAAGTGTAGGGTACCAACAAGTAGTTTCTAGATTTTGCTGCAGACTAACTAACTACAAATCAATATTTGGTTAAAAACCATGCTGACTCAGAAGTGTTCACAAGAATTATACTGACAGACCGTAGCGTTTTATTTTCACATATAGCAAGTTCGGAGGCGATGCAATGATAAACAATAAAACATGCCAAGAAATTGCCTCCGTTGAAATTTTGCAAACACCCCATAAAGCAAATTACATGGATGATTAATATTGACCATTTGGTATATGGCTGTGTTCTAAGCGACACCGTACATGAAGGTCATAAATTAATTTCTTCAATGAAATCAAATCTTTAGCTACTAATGACTGCCGTTGGTGGTCGAACGGAGTTTTTAGCGAGGATTTCTTGGCATGGAGTAACAGATAGAAAAAACGCAGGGTTAGAATTCATAGAACAGAAAAGGGGCAGTGGCAAATATTTCATGTATATTTTGAACACGGAGAGAATTTACCTGCACCTTTTGCCAAAAAAACCCTTTCTTTTTATTATTTGTGCCTTCCGACTTTATGTTTTGAATTGTAGTTTCACTTTCCATATTCGGTATTTATTTAAATGTAAGCTCCACATGGTAAAAATCACGTGATGCAGGAATATAATATCTTGGAGTTAGACTATTTCTTTCTTTTTGGGCGGAGACTCCAAGCAAACAACATGCATGTGTATAACGGCACTGTAGATTTTCGTATTAAATAAAGAAAGTTGCCGATCCGGTACATGAATAGATTGGTAAGAAAGCAAGGTTTTAATTTTAATTAGATTCGAAAGCTTAATTCGAGGGTTGAAACTAGAGAGCACAAATAAAAGGGGGGGGGGGGTCCACAGGGAATATTTGTATCTTATGAACTCTATATTTGAAAGAGTTATTTTTTATGTAATTAAAAAAGAGAAAAACAAATATAGGACAAATTGTGATTGGTCTTTCTTCCTTTCTCTCGGAGTAACAGATAGAAAAAACTCAGGGTTAGAATTCATAGAACAGAAAAGGGGCAGTGGCAAATATTTCATGTATATTTTGAACACGGAGAGAATTTACCTGCACCTTTTGCCAAAAAAAACCTTTCGTTTTATTATTTGTGCCTTCCGACTTTATGTTTTGAATTGTAGTTTCACTTTCCATATTCGGTATTTATTGAAATGTAAGCTCCACATGGTAAAAATCACGTGATGCAGGAATATAATATCTTGGAGTTAGACTATTTCTTTCTTTTCGGGCGGAGACTCCAAGCAAACAACATGCATGTGTATAACGGCACTGTAGATTTTCGTATTAAATAAAGAAAGTTGCCGATCCGGTACATGAATAGATTGGTTAGAAAGCAAGGTTTTGATTTTATTTAGATTCGAATGCTTAATTCGAGGGTTGAAACTAGAGAGCACAAATAAAAAGGGGGGGGGGGGGGGGGTCCACAGGGAATATTTGTATCTTATGAACTCTATATTTGAAAGAGTTATTTTTTATGTAATTAAAGAAGAGAAAAACAAATATAGGAAAAATTGTGATTGGTCTTTCTTCCTTTCTCTCGGAGTAACAAATAGAAAACTCAGGGTTAGAATTCATAGAACAGAAAAGGGGCAGTGGCAAACATTTCATGTATATTTTGAACACGGAGAGAATTTACCTGCACCTTTTGCCAAAAAAAAACCTTTCTTTTTATTATTTGTGCCTTCCAACTTTATGTTTTGAATTGTAGTTTCACTTTCCATATTCGGTATTTATTGAAATGTAAGCTCCACATGGTAAAAATCACGTGATGCAGGAATATAATATCTTGGAGTTAGACTATTTCTTTCTTTTCGGGCGGAGACTCCAAGCAAACAACATGCATGTGTATAACGGCACTGTAGATTTTCGTATTAAATAAAGAAAGTTGCCGATCCGGTACATGAATAGATTGGTTAGAAAGCAAGGTTTTAATTTTAATTAGATTCGAAAGCTTAATTCGAGGGTTGAAACTAGAGAGCACAAATAAAAAGGGGGGGGGGGGGTCCACAGGGAATATTTGTATCTTATGAACTCTGTATTTGAAAGAGTTATTTTTTATGTAATTTAAAAAGAGAAAAACAAATATAGGACAAATTGTGATTGGTCTTTCTTCTTTTCTCTCGGAGTAACAGATAGAAAAAACTCAGGGTTAGAATTCATAGAACAGAAAAGGGGCAGTGGCAAATATTTCATGTATAATTTGAACACGGAGAGAATTTACCTGCACCTTTTGCCAAAAAAAACCTTTCTTTTTATTATTTGTGCCTTCCGACTTTATGTATTGAATTGTAGTTTCACTTTCCATATTCGGTATTTATTGAAATGTAAGCTCCACATGGTAAAAATCACGTGATGCAGGAATATAATATCTTGGAGTTAGACTATTTCTTTCTTTTCGGGCGGAGACTCCAAGCAAACAACATGCATGTGTATAACGGCACTGTAGATTTTCGTATTAAATAAAGAAAGTTGCCGATCCGGTACATGAATAGATTGGTTAGAAAGCAAGGTTTTAATTTATTTAGATTCGAATGCTTAATTCGAGGGTTGAAACTAGAGAGCACAAATAAAAAGGGGGGGGGGGTCCACAGGGAATATTTGTATCTTATGAACTCTATATTTGAAAGAGTTATTTTTATGTAATTAAAGAAGAGAAAAACAAATATAGGAAAAATTGTGATTGGTCTTTCTTCCTTTCTCTCGAGTAACAAATAGAAAACTCAGGGTTAGAATTCATAGAACAGAAAAGGGGCAGTGGCAAACATTTCATGATATTTTGAACACGGAGAGAATTTACCTGCACCTTTTGCCAAAAAAAACCTTTCTTTTTATTATTTGTGCCTTCCAACTTTATGTTTTGAATTGTAGTTTCACTTTCCATATTCGGTTATTATTGAAATGTAGCTCCACATGGTAAAAATCACGTGATGCAGGAATATAATATCTTGGAGTTAGACTATTTCTTTCTTTTCGGGCGAGACTCCAAGCAAACAACATGCATGTGTATAACGGCACTGTAGATTTTCGTATTAAATAAAGAAAGTTGCCGATCCGGTACATGAATAGATTGGTTAGAAAGCAAGGTTTTAATTTAATTAGATTCGAAAGCTTAATTCGAGGTTGAAACTAGAGAGCACAAATAAAAGGGGGGGGGGGTCCACAGGGAATATTTGTATCTTATGAACTCTATATTTGAAAGAGTATTTTTTATGTAATTAAAAAAGAAAAAACAAATATAGGACAAATTGTGATTGGTCTTTCTTCCTTTCTCTCAGAGTAACAGATAGAAAAAACTCAGGGTAGAATTCATAGAACAGAAAAGGGGCAGTGGCAAATATTTCATGTATATTTGAACACGGAGAGAATTTACCTGCACCTTTTGCCAAAAAAAACCTTTCTTTTTATTATTTGTGCCTTCCGACTTTATGTTTTGAATTGTAGTTTCACTTTCCATATTCGGTATTTATTGAAATGTAAGCTCCACATGGTAAAAATCACGTGATGCAGGAATATAATATCTTGGAGTTAGACTATTTCTTTCTTTTTGGGCGAGACTCCAAGCAAACAACATGCATGTGTATAACTGCACTGTAGATTTTCGTATTAAATAAAGAAAGTTGCCGATCCGGTACATGAATAGATTGGTAAGAAAGCAAGGTTTTAATTTTAATTAGATTCGAAGCTTAATTCGAGGGTTGAAACTAGAGAGCACAAATAAAAAGGGGGGGGGGGGTCCACAGGGAAATTTGTATCTTATGAACTCTTATTTGAAAGAGTTATTTTTTTATGTAATTTAAAAAGAGAAAAACAAATATAGGACAAATTGTGATTGGTCTTTCTTCTTTCTCTCGGAGTAACAGATAGAAAAAACTCAGGTTAGAATTCATAGAACAGAAAAGGGGCAGTGGCAAATATTTCATGTATAATTTGAACACGGAGAGAATTTACCTGCACCTTTTGCCAAAAAAAACCTTTCTTTTTATTATTTGTGCCTTCCGACTTTATGTATTGAATTGTAGTTTCACTTTCCATATTCGTATTTATTGAAATGTAAGCTCCACATGGTAAAAATCACGTGATGCAGGAATATAATATCTTGGAGTTAGACTATTTCTTTCTTTTCGGGCGGAGACTCCAAGCAAACAACATGCATGTGTATAACGGCACTGTAGATTTTCGTATTAAATAAAGAAAGTTGCCGATCCGGTACATGAATAGATTGGTAAGAAAGCAAGGTTTTAATTTTAATTAGATTCGAAAGCTTAATTCGAGGGTTGAAACTAAGAGCACAAATAAAAAGGGGGGGGGGGGGGTCAGGAATATTTGTATTTATGATCTGTATTTGAAAGAGTTATTTTTTAGTATTTAAAAAGAGAAAAACAAATATAGGACAAATTGTGATTGGTCTTTCTTCTTTTCTCTCGGAGTAACAGATAGAAAAAACTCAGGGTTAGAATTCATAGAACAGAAAAGGGGCAGTGGCAAATATTCATGTATAATTTGAACACGGAGAGAATTTACCTGCACCTTTTGCCAAAAAAAACCTTTCTTTTTATTATTTGTGCCTTCCGACTTTATGTATTGAATTGTAGTTTCACTTTCCATATTCGGTATTTATTGAAATGTAAGCTCCACATGGTAAAAATCACGTGATGCAGGAATATAATATTTGGAGTTAGACTATTTCTTTCTTTTCGGGCGGAGACTCCAAGCAAACAACATGCATGTGTATAACGGCACTGTAGATTTTCGTATTAAATAAAGAAAGTTGCCGATCGGTACATGAATAGATTGGTTAGAAAGCAAGGTTTTAATTTTAATTAGATTCGAAAGCTTAATTCGAGGGTTGAAACTAGAGAGCACAAATAAAAAGGGGGGGGGGGGGGTCACAGGAATATTTGTATCTTATGAACTCTATATTTGAAAGAGTTATTTTTTATGTAATTAAAAAAGAGAAAAACAAATATAGGACAAATTGTGATTGTTCTTTCTTCCTTTCTCTCGGAGTAACAGATAGAAAACTCAGGGTTAGAATTCATAGAACAGAAAAGGGGCAGTGGCAAATATGTCATGTATATTTGAACACGGAGAGAATTTACCTGCACTTTTGTCAAAAAAAAACCTTTCTTTTTATTATTTGTGCTTCCGACTTTATGTTTTGAATTGTAGTTTCACTTTCCATATTCGGTATTTATTTAAATGTAAGCTCCACATGGTAAAAATCACGTGATGCAGGAATATTATATCTTGGAGTTAGACTATTTCTTTCTTTTCGGGCGGAGACTCAAAGCAAACAACATGCATGTGTATAACGGCACTGTATATTTTCGTATTAAATAAAGAAAGTTGCCGATCCGGTACATGAATAGATTGGTAAGAAAGCAAGGTTTTATTTTAATTAGATTCGAAAGCTTAATTCGAGGGTTGAAACTAGAGAGCACAAATAAAAAAAAGGGGGGGGGGTCCACAGGAATATTTGTATCTTATGAACTCTATATTTGAAAGAGTTATTTTTATGTAATTAAAAAGAGAAAAACAATATAGGACAAATTGTGATTGGTCTTTCTTCTTTCTCTCGGAGTAACAGATAGAAAAACTCAGGGTTAGAATTCATAGAACAGAAAAGGGCAGTGGCAAATATTTCATGTATATTTTGAACACGGAGAGAATTTACCTGCACCTTTTCCAAAAAAAACCTTTCGTTTTATATTGTGCCTTCCGACTTTATGTTTTGAATTGTAGTTTCACTTTCTATTCGGTATTTATGAAATGTAAGCTCCACATGGTAAAAATCACGTGATGCAGGAATATAATATCTTGGAGTTAGACTATTTCTTTCTTTTCGGGCGGAGACTCCAAGCAAACAACATGCATGTGTATACGGCACTGTAGATTTTCGTATTAAATAAAGAAAGTTGCCGATCCGGTACATGAATAGATTGGTTAGAAAGCAAGGTTTTGATTTTATTTAGATTCGAATGCTTAATTCGAGGGTTGAAACAGAGAGCACAAATAAAAAGGGGGGGGGGGGTCCACAGGGAATATTTGTATCTTATGAACTCTATATTTGAAAGAGTTATTTTTTATGTAATTAAAGAAGAGAAAAACAAATATAGGAAAATTGTGATTGGTCTTTCTTCCTTTCTCTCGGAGTAACAAATAGAAAACTCAGGGTTAGAATTCATAGAACAGAAAAGGGGCAGTGGCAAACATTTCATGTATATTTTGAACACGGAGAGAATTTACCTGCACCTTTTGCCAAAAAAAAACCTTTCTTTTTATTATTTGTGCCTTCCAACTTTATGTTTTGAATTGTAGTTTCACTTTCCCTATTCGTATTTATTGAAATGTAAGCTCCACATGGTAAAATCACGTGATGCAGGAATATAATATCTTGGAGTTAGACTATTTCTTTCTTTTCGGGCGGAGACTCCAAGCAAACAACATGCATGTGTATAACGGCACTGTAGATTTTCGTATTAAATAAAGAAAGTTGCCGATCCGGTACATGAATAGATTGGTTAGAAAGCAAGGTTTTAATTTTAATTAGATTCGAAGCTTAATTCGAGGGTTGAAACTAGAGAGCACAAATAAAAGGGGGGGGGGGGGGTCCACAGGGAATATTTGTATCTTATGAACTCTATATTTGAAAGAGTTATTTTTTATGTAATTAAAAAAGAGAAAAACAAAATATAGGACAAATTGTGATTGGTCTTTCTTCTTTCTCTCAGAGTAACAGATAGAAAAAACTCAGGGTTAGAATTCATAGAACAGAAAAGGGGCAGTGGCAAATATTTCATGTATATTTTGAACACGGAGAGAATTTACCTGCACCTTTTGCCAAAAAAAACCTTTCTTTTTATTATTTGTGCCTTCCGACTTTATGTTTTGAATTGTAGTTTCACTTTCCATATTCGGTATTTATTGAAATGTAAGCTCCACATGGTAAAAATCACGTGATGCAGGAATATAATATCTTGGAGTTAGACTATTTCTTTCTTTTTGGGGCGGAGACTCCAAGCAAACAACATGCATGTGTATAACTGCACTGTAGATTTTCGTATTAAATAAAGAAAGTTGCCGATCCGGTACATGAATAGATTGGTAAGAAAGCAAGGTTTTAATTTTAATTAGATTCGAAAGCTTAATTCGAGGGTTGAAACTAGAGAGCACAAATAAAAAGGGGGGGGGGGGGGGTCCACAGGGAATATTGTATCTTATGACCTATATTTGAAAGAGTTATTTTTTTTATGTAATTAAAAAAGAGAAAACAAATATAGGACAAATTGTGATTGGTCTTTCTTCTTTCTCTCCGAGTAACAGATAGAAAACTCAGGGTTAGAATTCATAGAACAGAAAAGGGGCAGTGGCAAATATGTCATGTATATTTTGAACACGGAGAGAATTTACCTGCACCTTTTGCCAAAAAAAACCTTTCGTTTTATTATTTGTGCCTTCCGACTTTATGTTTTGAATTGTAGTTTCACTTTCCATATTCGGTATTTATTGAAATGTAAGCTCCACATGGTAAAAATCACGTGATGCAGGAATATAATATCTTGGAGTTAGACTATTTCTTTCTTTTCGGGCGGAGACTCCAAGCAAACAACATGCATGTGTATAACGGCACTGTAGATTTTCGTATTAAATAAAGAAAGTTGCCGATCCGGTACATGAATAGATTGGTTAGAAAGCAAGGTTTTGATTTTATTTAGATTCGAAGCTTTAATTCGAGGGTTGAAACTAGAGAGCACAAATAAAAAGGGGGGGGGGGGGGTCCACAGGAAATATTTGTATCTTATGAACTCTATATTTGAAAGAGTTATTTTTTATGTAATTAAAAAAGAGAAAAACAAATATAGGACAAATTGTGATTGTTCTTTCTTCCTTTCTCGGAGTAACAGATAGAAAACTCAGGGTTAGAATTCATAGAACAGAAAAGGGGCAGTGGCAAATATGTCATGTATATTTTGAACACGGAGAGAATTTACCTGCACCTTTTGTCAAAAAAACCTTTCTTTTTATTATTTGTGCCTTCCGACTTTATGTTTGAATTGTAGTTTCACTTTCCATATTCGGTATTTATTTAAATGTAAGCTCCACATGGTAAAAATCACGTGATGCAGGAATATATATCTTGGAGTTAGACTATTTCTTTCTTTTCGGGCGGAGACTCAAAGCAAACAACATGCATGTGTATAACGGCACTGTATATTTTCGTATTAAATAAAGAAAGTTGCCGATCCGGTACATGAATAGATTGGTAAGAAAGCAAGGTTTTAATTTTAATTAGATTCGAAAGCTTAATTCGAGGGTTGAAACTAGAGAGCACAAATAAAAAAAAGGGGGGGGGGTCCACAGAAATTTTGTATCTTATGAACTCTATATTTGAAAGAGTTATTTTTTATGTAATTAAAAAAGAGAAAAACAAATATAGGACAAATTGTGATTGTCTTTCTTCCTTTCTCTCGGAGAACAGATAGAAAACTCAGGTTAGAATTCATAGAACAGAAAAGTGGCAGTGGCAATATTTCATGTATATTTTGAACACGGAGAGAATTTACCTGCACCTTTTGCCAAAAAAAACCTTTCTTTTTATTATTTGTGCCTTCCGACTTTATGTTTTGAATTGTAGTTTCACTTTCCATATTCGGTATTTATTGAAATGTAAGCTCCACATGGTAAAAATCACGTGATGCAGGAATATAATATCTTGGAGTTAGACTATTTCTTTCTTTTTGGGCGGAGACTCCAAGCAAACAACATGCATGTGTATAACTGCACTGTAGATTTTCGTATTAAATAAAGAAAGTTGCCGATCCGGTACATGAATAGATTGGTAAGAAAGCAAGGTTTTAATTTTAATTAGATTCGAAAGCTTAATTCGAGGGTTGAAACTAGAGAGCACAAATAAAAAGGGGGGGGGGGGGGTCACAGGGAATATTTGTATCTTATGAACTCTGTATTTGAAAGAGTTATTTTTTATGTAATTTAAAAAGAGAAAAACAAATATAGGACAAATTGTGATTGGTCTTTCTTCTTTCTCTCGGAGTAACAGATAGAAAAAACTCAGGGTTAGAATTCATAGAACAGAAAAGGGGCAGTGGCAAATATTTCATGTATAATTTGAACACGGAGAGAATTTACCTGCACCTTTTGCCAAAAAAAACCTTTCTTTTTATTATTTGTGCCTTCCGACTTTATGTATTGAATTGTAGTTTCACTTTCCATATTCGGTATTTATTGAAATGTAAGCTCCACATGGTAAAAATCACGTGATGCAGGAATATAATATCTTGGAGTTAGACTATTTCTTTCTTTTCGGGCGGAGACTCCAAGCAAACAACATGCATGTGTATAACGGCACTGTAGATTTTCGTATTAAATAAAGAAAGTTGCCGATCCGGTACATGAATAGATTGGTAAGAAAGCAAGGTTTTAATTTTAATTAGATTCGAAAGCTTAATTCGAGGGTTGAAACTATAGAGCACAAATAAAAAGGGGGGGGGGAGTTATTTTTTTATGAATTAAAAAGAGAAAAAAAAAAAAATATAGGACAAATTGTGATTGGTCTTTCTTCCTTTCTCTCAGAGTAACAGATAGAAAAACTCAGGGTTAGAATTCATAGAACAGAAAAGGGGCAGTGGCAAATATTTCATGTATATTTTGAACACGGAGAGAATTTACCTGCACCTTTTGCCAAAAAAAACCTTTCTTTTTATTATTTGTGCCTTCCGACTTTATGTTTTGAATTGTAGTTTCACTTTCCATATTCGGTATTTATTGAAATGTAAGCTCCACATGGTAAAAATCACGTGATGCAGGAATATAATATCTTGGAGTTAGACTATTTCTTTCTTTTGGGCGGAGACTCCAAGCAAACAACATGCATGTGTATAACGGCACTGTAGATTTTCGTATTAAATAAAGAAAGTTGCCGATCCGGTACATGAATAGATTGGTAAGAAAGCAAGGTTTTAATTTTAATTAGATTCGAAAGCTTAATTCGAGGGTTGAAACTAGAGAGCACAAAATAAAAAGGGGGGGGGGGGGGTCAACAGGAAATATTTGTATCTTATGAACTCTATATTTGAAAGAGTTATTTTTTATGTAATTAAAAAAGAGAAAAACAAATATAGGACAAATTGTGATTGTTCTTTCTTCCTTTCTCTCGGAGTAACAGATAGAAAACTCAGGGTTAGAATTCATAGAACAGAAAAGGGGCAGTGGCAAATATGTCATGTATATTTTGAACACGGAGAGAATTTACCTGCACCTTTTGTCAAAAAAAACCTTTCTTTTTATTATTTGTGCCTTCCGACTTTATGTTTTGAATTGTAGTTTCACTTTCCATATTCGGTATTTATTGAAATGTAAGCTCCACATGGTAAAAATCACGTGATGCAGGAATATAATATCTTGGAGTTAGACTATTTCTTTCTTTTCGGGCGGAGACTCCAAGCAAACACATGCATGTGTATAACGGCACTGTAGATTTTCGTATTAAATAAAGAAAGTTGCCGATCCGGTACATGAATAGATGGTTAGAAAGCAAGGTTTTAATTTTAATTAGATTCGAAAGCTTAATTCGAGGGTTGAAACTAGAGAGCACAAATAAAAAGGGGGGGGGGCGGTCAACAGGAAATATTTGTATCTTATGAACTCTATATTTGAAAGAGTTATTTTTTATGTAATTAAAAAAGAGAAAAACAATATAGGACAAATTGTGATTGGTCTTTCTTCCTTTCTCTCGGAGTAACAGATAGAAAACTCAGGGTTAGAATTCATAGAACAGAAAAGGGGCAGTGGCAAATATGTCATGTATATTTTGAACACGGAGAGAATTTACCTGCACCTTTTGCCAAAAAAAACCTTTCGTTTTATTATTTGTGCCTTCCGACTTTATGTTTTGAATTGTAGTTTCACTTTCCATATTCGGTATTTATTGAAATGTAAGCTCCACATGGTAAAAATCACGTGATGCAGGAATATAATATCTTGGAGTTAGACTATTTCTTTCTTTTCGGGCGGAGACTCCAAGCAAACAACATGCATGTGTATAACGGCACTGTAGATTTTCGTATTAAATAAAGAAAGTTGCCGATCCGGTACATGAATAGATTGGTTAGAAAGCAAGGTTTTAATTTTAATTAGATTCGAAAGCTTAATTCGAGGGTTGAAACTAGAGAGCACAAATAAAAAGGGGGGGGGGGCGGTCAACAGGAAATATTTGTATCTTATGAACTCTATATTTGAAAGAGTTATTTTTTATGTAATTAAAAAAGAGAAAAACAAATATAGGACAAATTGTGATTGGTCTTTCTTCCTTTCTCTCGGAGTAACAGATAGAAAACTCAGGGTTAGAATTCATAGAACAGAAAAGGGGCAGTGGCAAATATGTCATGTATATTTTGAACACGGAGAGAATTTACCTGCACCTTTTGTCAAAAAAAACCTTTCTTTTTATTATTTGTGCCTTCCGACTTTATGTTTTGAATTGTAGTTTCACTTTCCATATTCGGTATTTATTAAATGTAAGCTCCACATGGTAAAAATCACGTGATGCAGGAATATATATCTTGGAGTTAGACTATTTCTTTCTTTTCGGGCGGAGACTCCAAGCAAACAACATGCATGTGTATAACGGCACTGTAGATTTTCGTATTAAATAAAGAAAGTTGCCGATCCGGTACATGAATAGATTGGTAAGAAAGCAAGGTTTTAATTTTAATTAGATTCGAAAGCTTAATTCGAGGGTTGAAACTATAGAGCACAAATAAAAAGGGGGGGGGGAGTTATTTTTTATGTAATTAAAAAAGAGAAAAACAAATATAGGACAAATTGTGATTGGTCTTTCTTCCTTTCTCTCAGAGTAACAGATAGAAAAAACTCAGGGTTAGAATTCATAGAACAGAAAAGGGGCAGTGGCAAATATTTCATGTATATTTTGAACACGGAGAGAATTTACCTGCACCTTTTGCCAAAAAAAACCTTTCTTTTTATTATTTGTGCCTTCCGACTTTATGTTTTGAATTGTAGTTTCACTTTCCATATTCGGTATTTATTGAAATGTAAGCTCCACATGGTAAAAATCACGTGATGCAGGAATATAATATCTTGGAGTTAGACTATTTCTTTCTTTTAGGGCGGAGACTCCAAGCAAACAACATGCATGTGTATAACGGCACTGTAGATTTTCGTATTAAATAAAGAAAGTTGCCGATCCGGTACATGAATAGATTGGTAAGAAAGCAAGGTTTTAATTTTAATTAGATTCGAAAGCTTAATTCGAGGGTTGAAACTAGAGAGCACAAATAAAAAGGGGGGGGGGGGGTCAACAGGAAATATTTGTATCTTATGAACTCTATATTTGAAAGAGTTATTTTTTATGTAATTAAAAAAGAGAAAAACAAATATAGGACAAATTGTGATTGTTCTTTCTTCCTTTCTCTCGGAGTAACAGATAGAAAACTCAGGGTTAGAATTCATAGAACAGAAAAGGGGCAGTGGCAAATATGTCATGTATATTTTGAACACGGAGAGAATTTACCTGCACCTTTTGTCAAAAAAAACCTTTCTTTTTATTATTTGTGCCTTCCGACTTTATGTTTTGAATTGTAGTTTCACTTTCCATATTCGGTATTTATTGAAATGTAAGCTCCACATGGTAAAAATCACGTGATGCAGGAATATAATATCTTGGAGTTAGACTATTTCTTTCTTTTCGGGCGGAGACTCCAAGCAAACAACATGCATGTGTATAACGGCACTGTAGATTTTCGTATTAAATAAAGAAAGTTGCCGATCCGGTACATGAATAGATTGGTTTAAGAAAGCAAGGTTTTAATTTTAATTAGATTCGAAAGCTTAATTCGAGGGTTGAAACTATAGAGCACAAATAAAAAGGGGGGGGGGAGTTATTTTTTATGTAATTAAAAAAGAGAAAAACAAATATAGGACAAATTGTGATTGGTCTTTCTTCCTTTCTCTCAGAGTAACAGATAGAAAAAATCAGGGTTAGAATTCATAGAACAGAAAAGGGGCAGTGGCAAATATTTCATGTATATTTTGAACACGGAGAGAATTTACCTGCACCTTTGCCAAAAAACCTTTCTTTTATTATTTGTGCCTTCCGACTTTATGTTTTGAATTGTAGTTTCACTTTCCATATTCGGTATTTATTGAAATGTAAGCTCCACATGGTAAAAATCACGTGATGCAGGAATATAATATCTTGGAGTTAGACTATTTCTTTCTTTTAGGGCGGAGACTCCAAGCAAACAACATGCATGTGTATAACGGCACTGTAGATTTTCGTATTAAATAAGAAAGTTGCGATCCGGTACATGAATAGATTGGTTAGAAAGCAAAGTTTTATTTTAATTAGATTCGAAAGCTTAATTCGAGGGTTGAAACTAGAGAGCACAATAAAAGGAGGGGCGGGGGGGGGGGGGGGGGGGTCCACAGGGAATATTTGTATCTTATGAACTCTATATTTGAAAGAGTTATTTTTATGTAATTAAAAAGAGAAAAACAAATATAGGACAAATTGTGATTGGTCTTTCTTCCTTTCTTCGGAGTAACAGATAGAAAACTCAGGGTTAGAATTCATAGAACAGAAAAGGGCAGTGGAAAATTTTCATGTATATTTTGAACACGGAGAGAATTACTGCACCTTTTGCCAAAAAAAACCTTTCTTTTTATTATTTGTGCCTTCCGACTTTATTTTTGAATTGTAGTTTCCTTTCATATTCGTTATTTATTTAAATGTAAGTCAATGGTAAAAATCACTTGATGCAGGAATATAATATCTTGGAGTTAGACTATTTCTTTCTTTTCGGGCGGAGATCCAAGCAAAGACATGCAGTGTATAACGGCACTGTAGATTTTCGTATTAAATAAAGAAAGTTGCCGATCCGGTACATGAATTGATTGGTTAGAAAGCAAGGTTTTAATTTTAATTAGATTCGAAAGTTAATTCGAGGGTTGAAACTAGAGAGCACAAATAAAAAAGGGGGGGGGGTCCACAGGGAATATTTGTATCTTATGAATTATATTTGAAAGTATTTTTTATGTAATTAAAAAGAGAAAAACAAATATAGGACAAATTGTGATTGGTCTTTCTTCCTTTTCTCGGAGTAACAAATAGAAAACTCAGGGTTAGAATTCATAGAACAGAAAAGGGGCAGTGCAAAATTTCATGTATATTTTGAACACGGAGAGAATTTACCTGCACCTTTTGTCAAAAAAACCTTTCTATTTTATTATTTGTGCCTTCCGACTTTATGTTTTGAATTGTAGTTTCACTTTCCATATTCGGTATTTATTGAAATGTAAGCTCCACATGGTAAAAATTACGTGATGCAGGAATATAATATCTTGGAGTTAGACTATTTCTTTCTTTTCGGGCGGAGACTCCAAGCAAACAACATGCATGTGTATAACGGCACTGTAGATTTTCGTTATTAAATAAAGAAAGTTGCCGATCCGGTACATGAATAGATTGGTTAAGAAAGCAAGGTTTTAATTTTAATTAGATTCGAAAGCTTAATTCGAGGGTTGAAACTAGAGAGCACAAATAAAAAGGGGGGGGGGGGGGGGTCCACAGGGAATATTTGTATCTTATGAACTCTATATTTGAAAGAGTTATTTTTTATGTAATTAAAAAAGAGAAAAACAAATATAGGACAAATTGTGATTGGTCTTTCTTCCTTTCTCTCGGAGTAACAGATAGAAAACTCAGGGTTAGAATTCATAGAACAGAAAAGGGGCAGTGGCAAATATTTCATGTATATTTTGAACACGGAGAGAATTTACCTGCACCTTTTGTCAAAAAAACCTTTCTTTTTATTATTTGTGCCTTCCGACTTTATGTTTTGAATTGTAGTTTCACTTTCCATATTCGGTATTTATTGAAATGTAAGCTCCACATGGTAAAAATCACGTGATGCAGGAATATAATATCTTGGAGTTAGACTATTTCTTTCTTTTCGGGCGGAGACTCCAAGCAAACAACATGCATGTGTATAACGGCACTGTAGATTTCGTATTAAATAAAGAAAGTTGCCGATCCGGTACATGAATAGATTGGTTAGAAAGCAAGGTTTTAATTTTAATTAGATTCGAAAGCTTAATTCGAGGGTTGAAACTAGAGAGCACAAATAAAAAGGGGGGGGGGGGGGGGTCCACAGGGAATATTTGTATCTTATGAACTCTATATTTGAAAGAGTTATTTTTTATGTAATTAAAAAAGAGAAAAACAAATATAGGACAAATTGTGATTGGTCTTTCTTCCTTTCTCTCGGAGTAACAGATAGAAAACTCAGGGTTAGATTCATAGAACAGAAAAGGGGCAGTGGAAAATATTTCATGTATATTTTGAACACGGAGAGAATTTACCTGCACCTTTTGCAAAAAAAACCTTTCTTTTTATTATTTGTGCCTTCCGACTTTATGTTTTGAATTGTAGTTTCACTTTCCATATTCGTTATTTATTTAAATGTAAGCTCCACATGGTAAAAATCCTTGATGCAGGAATATAATATCTTGGAGTTAGACTATTTCTTTCTTTTCGGCGGAGACTCCAAGCAAACACATGCATGTGTCCACAGGGAATATTGTATCTTATGAACTCTATATTTGAAAGAGTTATTTTTTATGTAATTAAAAAAGAGAAAAACAAATATAGGACAAATTGTGATTGGTCTTTCTTCCTTTCTCTCAGGAGTAACAGATAGAAAACTCAGGGTTAGAATTCATAGAACAGAAAAGGGCAGTGGCAAAATTTCATGTATATTTTGAACACGGAGAGAATTTACCTGCACCTTTTGTCAAAAAAACCTTTCTTTTTATTATTTGTGCCTTCCGACTTTATGTTTTGAATTGTAGTTTCACTTTCCATATTCGGTATTTATTGAAATGTAAGCTCCACATGGTAAAAATACGTGATGCAGGAATATAATATCTTGGAGTTAGACTATTTCTTTCTTTTCGGGCGGAGACTCCAAGCAAACAACATGCATGTGTATAACGGCACTGTAGATTTTCGTATTAAATAAAGAAAGTTGCCGATCCGGTACATGAATAGATTGGTTAGAAAGCAAGGTTTTAATTTTAATTAGATTCGAAAGCTTAATTCGAGGGTTGAAACTAGAGAGCACAAATAAAAAGGGGGGGGGGGGGGGGGGTCCACAGGAAATATTTGTATCTTATGAACTCTATATTTGAAAGAGTTATTTTTTATGTAATTAAAAAAGAGAAAAACAAATATAGGACAAATTGTGATTGGTCTTTCTTCCTTTCTCTCGGAGTAACAGATAGAAAACTCAGGGTTAGAATTCATAGAACAGAAAAGGGGCAGTGGCAAATATTTCATGTATATTTTGAACACGGAGAGAATTTACCTGCACCTTTTGTCAAAAAAAACCTTTCTTTTTATTATTTGTGCCTTCCGACTTTATGTTTTGAATTGTAGTTTCACTTTCCATATTCGGTATTTATTGAAATGTAAGCTCCACATGGTAAAAATCACGTGATGCAGGAATATAATATCTTGGAGTTAGACTATTTCTTTCTTTTCGGGCGGAGACTCCAAGCAAACAACATGCATGTGTATAACGGCACTGTAGATTTTCGTATTAAATAAAGAAAGTTGCCGATCCGGTACATGAATAGATTGGTTAGAAAGCAAGGTTTTAATTTTAATTAGATTCGAAAGCTTAATTCGAGGGTTGAAACTAGAGAGCACAAATAAAAAGGGGGGGGGGGGGGGGGGTCCACAGGGAATATTTGTATCTTATGAACTCTATATTTGAAAGAGTTATTTTTTATGTAATTAAAAAAGAGAAAAACAAATATAGGACAAATTGTGATTGGTCTTTCTTCCTTTCTCTCGGAGTAACAGATAGAAAAACTCAGGGTTAGAATTCATAGAACAGAAAAGGGGCAGTGGCAAATATTTCATGTATATTTTGAACACGGAGAAATTTACCTGCACCTTTTGCCAAAAAAACCTTTCTTTTTATTATTTGTGCCTTCCGACTTTATGTTTTGAATTGTAGTTTCACTTTCCATATTCGGTATTTATTGAAATGTAAGCTCCACATGGTAAAAATCACGTGATGCAGGAATATAATATCTTGGAGTTAGACTATTTCTTTCTTTTCGGGCGGAGACTCCAAGCAAACAACATGCATGTGTATAACGGCACTGTAGATTTTCGTATTAAATAAAGAAAGTTGCCGATCCGGTACATGAATAGATTGGTTAGAAAGCAAGGTTTTAATTTTAATTAGATTCGAAAGCTTAATTCGAGGGTTGAAACTAGAGAGCACAAATAAAAAGGGGGGGGGGGGGGGGTCCACAGGGAATATTTGTATCTTATGAACTCTATATTTGAAAGAGTTATTTTTTATGTAATTAAAAAAGAGAAAAACAAATTAGGACAAATTGTGATTGGTCTTTCTTCCTTTCTCTCGGAGTAACAGATAGAAAACTCAGGGTTAGAATTCATAGAACAGAAAAGGGGCAGTGGCAAATATTTCATGTATATTTTGAACACGGAGAGAATTTACCTGCACCTTTTGTCAAAAAAAACCTTTCTTTTTATTATTTGTGCCTTCCGACTTTATGTTTTGAATTGTAGTTTCACTTTCCATATTCGGTATTTATTGAAATGTAAGCTCCACATGGTAAAAATCACGTGATGCAGGAATATAATATCTTGGAGTTAGACTATTTCTTTCTTTTCGGGCGGAGACTCCAAGCAAACAACATGCATGTGTATAACGGCACTGTAGATTTTCGTATTAAATAAAGAAAGTTGCCGATCCGGTACATGAATAGATTGGTTAGAAAGCAAGGTTTTAATTTTAATTAGATTCGAAAGCTTAATTCGAGGGTTGAAACTAGAGAGCACAAATAAAAAGGGGGGGGGGGGGGGTCCACAGGGAATATTTGTATCTTATGAACTCTATATTTGAAAGAGTTATTTTTTATGTAATTAAAAAAGAGAAAAACAAATATAGGACAAATTGTGATTGGTCTTTCTTCCTTTCTCTCGGAGTAACAGATAGAAAACTCAGGGTTAGATTTCATAGAACAGAAAAGGGGCAGTGGCAAATATTTCATGTATATTTTGAACACGGAGAGAATTTACCTGCACCTTTTGTCAAAAAAAAACCTTTCTTTTTATTATTTGTGCCTTCCGACTTTATGTTTTGAATTGTAGTTTCACTTTCCATATTCGTTATTTATTTAAATGTAAGCTCCACATGGTAAAAATCACGTTTATGCAGGAATATAATATCTTGGAGTTAGACTATTTCTTTCTTTTCGGGCGGAGACTCCAAGCAAACAACATGCATGTGTATAACGGCACTGTAGATTTTCGTATTAAATAAAGAAAGTTGCCGATCCGGTACATGAATAGATTGGTTAGAAAGCAAGGTTTTAATTTTAATTAGATTCGAAAGCTTAATTCGAGGGTTGAAACTAGAGAGCACAAATAAAAAGGAGGAGGGGGGGGGGGGGGTCCACAGGGAATATTTGTATCTTATGAACTCTATATTTGAAAGAGTTATTTTTTATGTAATTAAAAAAGAGAAAAACAAATATAGGACAAATTGTGATTGGTCTTTCTTCCTTTCTCTCGGAGTAACAGATAGAAAACTCAGGGTTAGAATTCATAGAACAGAAAAGGGGCAGTGGAAAAATATTTCATGTATATTTTGAACACGGAGAGAATTTACCTGCACCTTTTGCCAAAAAAAACCTTTCTTTTTATTATTTGTGCCTTCCGACTTTATGTTTTGAATTGTAGTTTCACTTTCCATATTCGTTATTTATTTAAATGTAAGCTCCACATGGTAAAAATCACTTGATGCAGGAATATAATATCTTGGAGTTAGACTATTTCTTTCTTTTCGGGCGGAGACTCCAAGCAAACAGACATGCATGTGTATAACGGCACTGTAGATTTTCGTATTAAATAAAGAAAGTTGCCGATCCGGTACATGAATTGATTGGTTAGAAAGCAAGGTTTTAATTTTAATTAGATTCGAAAGCTTAATTCGAGGGTTGAAACTAGAGAGCACAAATAAAAAAAGGAGGGGGGGGGGGTCCACAGGGAATATTTGTATCTTATGAACTCTATATTTGAAAGAGTTATTTTTTATGTAATTAAAAAAGAGAAAAACAAATATAGGACAAATTGTGATTGGTCTTTCTTCCTTTCTCACGGGAGTAACAAATAGAAAACTCAGGGTTAGAATTCATAGAACAGAAAAGGGGCAGTGGCAAATATTTCATGTATATTTTGAACACGGAGAGAATTTACCTGCACCTTTTGTCAAGAAAAACCTTTCTATTTATTATTTGTGCCTTCCGACTTTATGTTTTGAATTGTAGTTTCACTTTCCATATTCGGTATTTATTGAAATGTAAGCTCCACATGGTAAAAATTACGTGATGCAGGAATATAATATCTTGGAGTTAGACTATTTCTTTCTTTTCGGGCGGAGACTCCAAGCAAACAACATGCATGTGTATAACCGCACTGTAGATTTTCGTATTAAATAAAGAAAGTTGCCGATCCGGTACATGAATAGATTGGTTAGAAAGCAAGGTTTTAATTTTAATTAGATTCGAAAGCTTAATTCGAGGGTTGAAACTAGAGAGCACAAATAAAAAGGAGGGGGGGGGGGGGGTCCACAGGGAATATTTGTATCTTATGAACTCTATATTTGAAAGAGTTATTTTTTATGTAATTAAAAAAGAGAAAAACAAATATAGGACAAATTGTGATTGGTCTTTCTTCCTTTCTCTCGGAGTAACAGATAGAAAACTCAGGGTTAGAATTCATAGAACAGAAAAGGGGCAGTGGCAAATATTTCATGTATATTTTGAACACGGAGAGAATTTACCTGCACCTTTTGTCAAAAAAAACCTTTCTTTTTATTATTTGTGCCTTCCGACTTTATGTTTTGAATTGTAGTTTCACTTTCCATATTCGGTATTTATTGAAATGTAAGCTCCACATGGTAAAAATCACGTGATGCAGGAATATAATATCTTGGAGTTAGACTATTTCTTTCTTTTCGGGCGGAGACTCCAAGCAAACAACATGCATGTGTATAACGGCACTGTAGATTTTCGTATTAAATAAAGAAAGTTGCCGATCCGGTACATGAATAGATTGGTTAGAAAGCAAGGTTTTAATTTTAATTAGATTCGAAAGCTTAATTCGAGGGTTGAAACTAGAGAGCACAAATAAAAAGGGGGGGGGGGGGGGGGGTCCACAGGGAATATTTGTATCTTATGAACTCTATATTTGAAAGAGTTATTTTTTATGTAATTAAAAAAGAGAAAAACAAATATAGGACAAATTGTGATTGGTCTTTCTTCCTTTCTCTCGGAGTAACAGATAGAAAACTCAGGGTTAGAATTCATAGAACAGAAAAGGGGCAGTGGCAAATATTTCATGTATATTTTGAACACGGAGAGAATTTACCTGCACCTTTTGTCAAAAAAAACCTTTCTTTTTATTATTTGTGCCTTCCGACTTTATGTTTTGAATTGTAGTTTCACTTTCCATATTCGGTATTTATTGAAATGTAAGCTCCACATGGTAAAAATCACGTGATGCAGGAATATAATATCTTGGAGTTAGACTATTTCTTTCTTTTCGGGCGGAGACTCCAAGCAAACAACATGCATGTGTATAACGGCACTGTAGATTTTCGTATTAAATAAAGAAAGTTGCCGATCCGGTACATGAATAGATTGGTTAGAAAGCAAGGTTTTAATTTTAATTAGATTCGAAAGCTTAATTCGAGGGTTGAAACTAGAGAGCACAAATAAAAAAGGGGGGGGGGGGGGGTCCACAGGGAATATTTGTATCTTATGAACTCTATATTTGAAAGAGTTATTTTTTATGTAATTAAAAAAGAGAAAAACAAATATAGGACAAATTGTGATTGGTCTTTCTTCCTTTCTCTCGGAGTAACAGATAGAAAACTCAGGGTTAGAATTCATAGAACAGAAAAGGGGCAGTGGCAAATATTTCATGTATATTTTGAACACGGAGAGAATTTACCTGCACCTTTTGCAAAAAAAACCTTTCTTTTTATTATTTGTGCCTTCCGACTTTATGTTTTGAATTGTAGTTTCACTTTCCATATTCGTTATTTATTTAAATGTAAGCTCCACATGGTAAAAATCACGTGATGCAGGAATATAATATCTTGGAGTTAGACTATTTCTTTCTTTTCGGGCGGAGACTCCAAGCAAACAACATGCATGTGTATAACGGCACTGTAGATTTTCGTATTAAATAAAGAAAGTTGCCGATCCGGTACATGAATAGATTGGTTAGAAAGCAAGGTTTTAATTTTAATTAGATTCGAAAGCTTAATTCGAGGGTTGAAACTAGAGAGCACAAATAAAAAGGAGGGGGGGGGGGGGGTCCACAGGGAATATTTGTATCTTATGAACTCTATATTTGAAAGAGTTATTTTTTATGTAATTAAAAAAGAGAAAAACAAATATAGGACAAATTGTGATTGGTCTTTCTTCCTTTCTCTCGGAGTAACAGATAGAAAAACTCAGGGTTAGAATTCATAGAACAGAAAAGGGGCAGTGGCAAATATTTCATGTATATTTTGAACACGGAGAGAATTTACCTGCACCTTTTGCCAAAAAAAACCTTTCTTTTTATTATTTGTGCCTTCCGACTTTATGTTTTGAATTGTAGTTTCACTTTCCATATTCGTTATTTATTAAATGTAAGCTCACATGGTAAAAATCACGTGATGCAGGATATAATATCTTGGAGTTAACTATTTTTTTTCTTTTCGGGCGGAGACTCCAAGCAAACAACATGCATGTGTATAACGGCACTGTAGATTTTCGTATTAAATAAAGAAAGTTGCCGATCGGTACATGAATAGATTGGTAGAAGCAAGGTTTTAATTTTAATTAGATTCGAAAGCTTAATTCGAAGTTGAAACTAGAGAGCACAAATAAAGGGGGGGGGGGGGGGGGTCCACAGGGAATATTTGTATTTATGAACTCTATATTTGAAAGAGTTATTTTTTATGTAATAAAAAAGAGAAAAACAAATATAGGACAAATTGTGATTGGTCTTTCTTCCTTTCTCTCGGGTAACAAATAGAAAACTCAGGGTTAGAATTCATAGACAGAAAAGGGCAGTGGCAAATATTTCATGTATATTTTGAACACGGAGAGAATTTACCTGCACCTTTTGCCAAAAAAAACCTTTCTTTTTATTATTTGAAAAAAAAACCTTTCTTTTTATTATTTGTGCCTTCCGACTTTATGTTTTGAATTGTAGTTTCACTTTCCATATTCGGTATTTATTTAAATGTAAGCTCCACATGGTAAAAATCACGTGATGCAGGAATATAATATCTTGGAGTTAAACTATTTCTTTCTTTTCGGGCGGAGACTCCAAGCAAACAACATGCATGTGTATAACGGCACTGTAGATTTTCGTATTAAATAAACAAAGTTGCAGATCCGGTACATGAATAGATTGGTTAGAAAGCAAGGTTTTAATTTTAATTAGATTCGAAAGCTTAATTCGGGGGTTGAAACTAGAGAGCACAAATAAAAAGGGGGGGGGGGGGGGTCCACAGGGAATATTTGTATCTTATGAACTCTATATTTGAAAGAGTTATTTTTTATGTAATAAAAAAAGAAAAAACAAATATAGGACAAATTGTGATTGGTCTTTCTTCCTTTCTCTCGGAGTAACAGATAGAAAAAAACTCAGGGTAAGAATTCATAGAACAGAAAAGGGGCAGTGGCAAATATTTCATGTATATTTTGAACACGGAGAGAATTTACCTGCACCTTTTGCCAAAAAAAACCTTTCTTTTTATTATTTGTGCCTTCCGACTTTATGTTTTGAATTGTAGTTTCACTTTCCATATTCGGTATTTATTGAAATGTAAGCTCCACATGGTAAAAATCACGTGATGCAGGAATATAATATCTTGGAGTTAGACTATTTCTTTCTTTCTTTTCGGGCGGAGACTCCAAGCAAACAACATGCATGTGTTATAACGGCACTGTAGATTTTCGTATTAAATAAAGAAAGTTGCCGATCCGGTACATGAATAGATTGGTTAGAAAGCAAGGTTTTAATTTTAATTAGATTCGAAAGCTTAATTCGAAGGTTGAAACTAGAGAGCACAAATAAAGGGGGGGGGGGGGGTCCACAGGGAATATTTGTATCTTATGAACTCTATATTTGAAAGAGTTATTTTTTATGTAATTAAAAAAGAGAAAAACAAATATAGGACAAATTGTGATTGGTCTTTCTTCCTTTCTCTCGGGGTAACAAATACAAAACTCAGTGTTAGAATTCATAGAACAGAAAAGGGGCAGTGGCAAATATTTCATGTATATTTTGAACACGGAGAGAATTTACCTGCACCTTTTGCAAAAAAAACCTTTCTTTTTATTATTTGTGCCTTCCGACTTTATGTTTTGAATTGTAGTTTCAGTTTCCATATTCGGTATTTATTTAAATGTAAGCTCCACATGGAAAAAATCACGTGATGAAAGGAATATAATATCTTGGAGTTAGACTATTTCTTTCTTTTCGGGCGGAGACTCCAAGCAAACAACATGCATGTGTATAACGGCACGTAGATTTTCGTATTAAATAAAGAAAGTTGCCGGTCCGGTACATGAATAGATTGGTTAGAAAGCAAGGTCTTAATTTGAATTAGATTCGAAAGCTTAATTCGAGGGTTGAAACTAGAGAGCACAAATAAAAAGGGGGGTCCACAGGGAATATTTGTATCTTATGAACTCTATATTTGAAAGAGTTATTTTTTATGTAATTAAAAAAGAGAAAAACAAATATAGGACAAATTGTGATTGGTCTTTCTTCCTTTCTCTCGGAGTAAACAGATAGAAAACTCAGGGTTAGAATTCATAGAACAGAAAAGGGGCAGTGGCAAATATTTCATGTATATTTTGAACACGGAGAGAATTTACCTGCACCTTTTGCCAAAAAAAAACCTTTCTTTTTATTATTTGTGCCTTCCGACTTTATGTTTTGAATTGTAGTTTCAGTTTCCATATTCGGTATTTATTTAAATGTAAGCTCCACATGGAAAAAATCACGTGATGAAGGAATATAATATCTTGGAGTTAGACTATTTCTTTCTTTTCGGGCGGAGATTCCAAGCAAACAATATGCATGTGTATAACGGCACTGTAGATTTTCGTATTAAATAAAGAAAGTTGCCGGTCCGGTACATGAATAGATTGGTTAGAAAGCAAGGTTTTAATTTTAATTAGATTCGAAAGCTTAATTCGAGGGTTGAAACTAGAGAGCACAAATAAAAAGGGGGGGGTCCACAGGGAATATTTGTATCTTATAAACTCTATATTTGAAAGAGTTATTTTTTATGTAATTAAAAAAGAGAAAAACAAATATAGGACAAATTGTGATTGGTCTTTCTTCCTTTCTCCCATGCCAAGAAATTGCCTCCGTTGAAATTTTGCAAACACCCCATAGAGCAAATTACATGGATGATTAATATTGACCATTTGGTATATGGCTGAGTTCTAAGCGACACCGTACATGAAGGTCATAAATTAATTTCTTCAATGAAATCAAATCTTTAGCTACTAATGACTGCCGTAGGGGGTCGACCGGAGTTTTTAGCGAGGATTTCTTGGCATGAGAAATACTATGATTCAAATTTGAGTCATTGCGATAGTTTGAAGATAGAGCCCTTTGATGGTCACTCATTAAGTTTTCATTGTACAATAAAAGATATTAAATTCATTGGCAGATTATGGGTCACTAAGGGTGTTCAACCCCTTTTTCGGAAAATATTGAATAGAGGAAACCCGTACTGAAGTTCGCTCAAACGGTCTTCCTCTTAACAAAGCAAGGTCCATATTTATTTAGGAACTGACACTGATCATATTGCCATACATATAAACTGACTTTAGAGAAGGAAATAGTTTGCTAAACATCCGGAGCAATGTTATTTTCCCTATCAAAACATGTGTCTCAATTAGTTCTCATTTAAATCAGTTCAATTTGAAAGTTCTTATAGCATTTTATTTAACATTCCTAGCATACTATAAGCATGAATAATGTTAAATAAGAACATGATATTGTATACACACCTTCGCCATTTCTTCTCCAGTTTGATAATGAAAAGGGCGCGAAACACTGCATTGAGGCGAGTTAAGGAACTTGTGCTAGTGATATTGGCTAAACAAACACGAGTTCTACAACTCGTTATCGGGTAATAAGAACACACAAACTGGCAGAGTAAAACTCGCAAAACGCGATCGTTATGAGTAACACGATTTTGATATCGCACGAAGTTTAAGAAACCAAACTCATTACGTATCATATCAACTTGTAATATTGAGTTCTAAGACACTAACGGGTGATTTTAAAAGTCGGGTTGTTGAGAAGTAACTCTGCAACTCGTTATTTCTTACTCTTGAAACGGAGAAACTAACTCACAAAGACACGGCACATATACGCTTCCGTAAATACGAATACGAAAGTTTTATTTTGATTCAGTTCACATATATAACAATACAAACACAAGCTCTTACGAGTTATTTTCCGAATATAAAATAACATAAACACAACATTAAAACACACAACATGCAGACAAAATATATTACAGCATAAATCATCAAATGTATACATAATGAAATAAAAAATTTAAGCATAACATTGACCTAAACGGGGCATACAAGACGCAAACAAACAACAACAAAACATAAGTATGACAATTCTGAAACTCACAAGACAAGAAACTACGTTTATACGACAATTTCTGATTTCGAATATAAGCATGTATCATAATTTTTACGTGCTAAATATTATACCTAAAAGCACAAAACATTTAGTCTGAATGAAGATCAACACAAAACAAAGACAAATCTAAATATTAGAGATTTTGAATAATTATAGATAAAATGGATTGACACTGTTAGTCTTACAATAGTAATTGTCCTTTATGGTACACATTTGTCCTGATGTTCTGAAAAGTTCCTTCAAAAGTCCAGGTGGAAAACATATTCTCATTTATTATTTCAAAAAGAATGTGTATAATATACAAGTAGATACTACAGTTATTCAATTTAGTAAACTTAAATAGTGAATAGTGCAAAAAAACACAGTTCACTATTCATGAATTTTGAATAGTGAAAAGTGAATAGTGAATAGTGAACGTACTTCAGCCCGGTCAAAAAATACAGCATTTATTCCTAGCGTAATAAAGGTACACAATATTTGTTCAAACTGGAACAGGCATATCGCATTGTTTATACCAAAGTTTTCCAAATGACGTGAAGGTCATTTGAATATTAAAAATGAATGTGTTTCAAAAAAGAGAATACAGCTGGAACCTATTTTGAGGCCTACAGTCTAGTAAAAAACACTTCTTCATATCGCTACAGTAGCCAAGGAATTAAAAATTAAAACATTATTTTAATGTACATGCATTGAGTTTTCAGATAAATGTTTGATACAATCCGAGTATTTTACAAAAAAAAAATGTCCATTCTTAAACATAAATATGTCAAACCAAAACTAACAGTAAAATATAACACAAAGAAATGCGACGACTATTTGCATATCATATATCAAATAACCCAAATATAGCCTACATGAAAAAGGAATACAAATAATAAATTAAATGTAAATAACAATTTTATCAAAATTTTTAACATTTTACATTTTGTCCGCTGAGCAGTTCTTGTGATTTTCACTATGGTATTTACTTTTTATCCGCTGAGCAGTTTGTGATTCTCACTATGGTATTTACTTTTTGTCCGCTGAGCAGTTTTTGTGATTCTCACTATGGTATTCACTCCGCAGAACACATTTAAGGAATGACTGTAATATTTTTTCTGTCTATGAAGAAATAACATAAAAAATTTGGTGCACACTGAATAACGCGCGTAGCGGGTTATTTAACAGTGTGCACCACATTTTTTATGTTATTTCGAATAAACAGAAAAAATATTACAGTCATTTCTTATAATTTAATTCTAAATTCCATTTTAAACCGTAGAAAACCATGAAAAAACGTTGATGACGTCACGGTCACATGACTAAATTATGTCTATGGGCTCATAACAAAATAACGTCAGCCAATCAGAAGACGCGTTACATCCAAAATTAAATTATTCAAGTATAATCTTATCACACTCACACAACTTTCTGTGGTTGGTTCCAAAATCATCTGAAATAAAAGACATCAAAAGATAGTTGCATTGAGAACTTTCAATTGAAGGCTCTTGGGAAGTATTGTAATCGAATGAAGAATTTTACACGTTTTTACATTTTTTGCAGAAAGTTATAATAGATATTTGTGTCTGAAAGGTAATGAAAAGGTTGTCAATTAACATTGAATAAACAAAAATATGACTTTGAAATAGATCTAGAAAATTAAACATTTATCCCGGGGAAAAAACATGTTTTGTTAATTTGTAAATCGTGTTTCAGCGGGATTGATGTTGGATGTTGATCATTACATATTAGGATTTAAAATCTAAATTTTAAATCAGTTATCGGTAGTGCTCATACCACTGTCCGTCGTTGTACTACTTCGTCAAGTAATAGTATTTGGTTTCTAGTTGGATTATCGATCTTTGCAAGTGATTGATTTACCCATAATCCTCCTTTTGACGTCAACATTTAAGAAAAGCAGACACATTTTTAGCCATAGATTTATCTTCTAAAACCCGCCCACCCTCCCTTAAATTAGTATAATGCAATTCCTACGGAAGATACTGCTGTTTGGTTTTGTTTGTTTATTTCAGAATTGTATTGTCTAAATCGATTACACCATCACTCAATGTGGAAAGATGTACAAAAGCTTTAATGACGAGACGGTCATTCAAGAAAAAAGACGAGGAGTGGACTTACATGCATATAGAAATTGAATGGATAACTTGGAAAGAAATCTACATTCAAACATGTAAACTTTGCGTTGGTAGCGATAACTTCTGATATCCAGGGTTTGTCGCTTGATTTATGGCAGATTTCGCTGCGCTTAGATCACATATTTGCAGTTTACAGACTTATTGTAATCGTATGATAGCATTAGCCTCTGATTTCCAGGGTTAATAGCTTATCTTGAACTTCCCCTTTTCATATATGGTCTGCCACCTCAAACATATTCGGCGATCATCATATAACATTTTCAAAGACACATATGCATTTTTATCAGTTAATTTTAGTTCATAGATCTACATGTATCACAAATTGCATTTCATATAATAGTACATATATCATATCACAAATTGCATTTCATATAATAGTACATATATCATATCACAAATTGCATTTCATATAATAGTACATATATCATATCTGTTAATAAATGCTGTGGCCATTTCCTGCCAATAACAATCTTGTTATTTTTTACGACGAGCATCTAAGATAATGAATTACAAGATAGAAACCAAAAGAAGTATGCAAAAGAACTTGAAAACACAAAAACTGAACATCAAAATCAGATCAGTGTAATTAGAGAAGAAAAAATTCAATCAAACATTGAAACTGAGAAACTTTCCCTAAAACTTGAACAAATACAAATGATAAAGACAACTTGAAAATGACCTTCAAAGAGCGGATAGACGACAATTCACAACCTTCAAGAAAGAATTCAGTCATTTCTGTATGATCGTGACGGAGAGCCATGGAAAAAACAAACAAAAAGGGTATCTCAAGATAACAACTTTTCCTTCAACAATGATCAACAAGAAGAAAACTTGGCATCTAATCCTGATCTAACAGCTGAACCCCAAAAACAGCTCTGATAGAATGTCTCTCACAACTGATGAGAGCCTGACATCAATCCAACAACATTTAGATATAAACAAAAGTAATTCGCAAAATAACAAGAATGATGGGGACATACCCTATAAAACACCAAAATCTGCAGTAAATGGTGCATATTTAAATAATGCAAAACTTGATACTATTTTCTATCACGATTCTATTGGCCACAAGGTAGATATTAAAAGATTGTTAGCAGGCTCTGGACAAGCAGGTCTCAAACAAACAACATACAGAATAGAAAACGTTATTGAAGCATTAGAGGATATTTCTTCGGCAAGATCAATTATTATTCATGTCGGAATTAATGACATCAAAGTGAGAGATGATTCGGCTGAATATATATTCCCTAGATACGAAGAAATGGTAAACAAAGCTTTAGGTAAAGCAAATAGTGTTGTGCTTTCTTTAGTTATCCCAACTAAATACACCTTGTTAAATAAAAAGAGTCAAGCATTGAATGAAATGATAAAATTAAAAGGAGTAGGTTCAGTAAGACCCCTTTTTGGCCCCAAAATATAGCAGTTTTACAAAATTGTTAAAATGTAAACCTTTAGTTATTAATTGGACAGTAGAATGCTTCTGCTACATAAATATGGACTGTTTTTGACAATACAATGCACATATATCCGGTACTAGCACCATTAAGTCATGCTAAATTACTGAAATCCTCATAATTCTAGCATAAATGATTTTAGTTAAATTTTAGACGGTTTTCGTGTAAAACGAAAGTGGCCGCATTCGTGTTCATCCTTAATATTGAAATGTAAGTTGTATTTTATGATATAACATAACATATATAAAGATTGAGGATGAACACGGATGCAGCCACTTTCATTTTTACCAAAAACCATCTGAAAAGTGACATTTTTCGGCATATTAGGTAGATTTTTCATATTTGAGCTTGAATCGGATCGTTTTTAATGACTAAATCTGTTTAAATCTTTCACATAAACTAATTAATTCAAATAAAATAGACACTTAAGTGTTTAAAAAGTGGTCAAAATCTTTCGTCAGATGAACCTGAAATTTGAGGCCAAAATTGGTCCTTACCGGACCTACTCCTTTGCAACAATATCTACATTACTTGTATGTGAAAATAATAATTTCACAGCTGACAATGGAGATGTAATGGAAAATTTGTACTCTGACTCCATTCGTTTATCTATATATCAAGGCACTGGGGTTCTTGCTGGAAATATAAGAAAAATCATGTTTCCACAAAGGCAATCGGAGAACAAGAGAGTGAGTAAGACTGATCACAGTACAAACTATAGAGGACGTACTGAGTACAATTACAACCACAGACTGAGTAATACAGGCTACAACAAAAGTCACCAATACAAGGGTGATTACACTAGGAGACCATTGTATAACAATAATTGGTATACTCAAGATGATAAGACAGAACTTGGCCATTACAGAAATGATAGTACAAATGTATAAGAAAATCATTTGATTACGACAATTCATACAATACTGATGGAGAAGTTAACTACTACAGAAATTATGACAACAGTACATCTCAATACAACCAATCATACAGACATGAAATGGATAGAGACCTTAGCCAAAGTCAGATTTCTGACTTAGCGACCAGTATTGCATTTGCATTTGCAAATGTATTTAAATGTCATTAAATTTTCAATCATTGCACAAAAAGTGTGAAGACAATCGTAATAGTTGTTGTTAAAAAGAATGTTTTTTCCTTTTAAATTTAAGAAACTTGTGAATATACACATGTTGATTTAAAGTCCCATTTTCTTTTTACATAGATAGAAGAATTAAAAAGATGTAAATTCTAGATTTCTTAGTAAATTTATTTCATATTTTTGGTTTTCTCTCTTAGTCATTAATCTATTTGCTAGGTAAAGAGGGATAACTCTAGCTGTTTATTTTGAAAGCTTTAATTTGAAATTTTATTATGAATAAAACAGTTCTAATTAATAACTATTACAAAATATATCTCATTGTGGTACAACAATGAACAATTGATACAATTTTAAAAGAATTATACATTTGCTAATTGCATTAGCTAATTAGATTAATAAGAACCCTATTCTTATTCATGATGTTTGTTTGTTTGTTTTGTAACTAAAAAATATGTGTATTAAAGTGTCAAGAAATGTATCAATTACTTCATGGAATGTTAATGGTTTATTTAGAAAATTAAGTGGAGACAGGATATGTAAATAGTTATCAAAAGTACCAGGATTATAATTTTATACGCCAGACGCGCGTTGACTAGATGATGAAAATTTTAGTAATATAATGACATCTGATATTGTATGTTTATCAGAGACACATGCCTCCTCAAAGGATATTTTATTTTATAATGGATACAAATGTTTTACTAACTGCAGACAGTCTATAACTAATAGAGTATGGGGTGGTTTAGCCACTTTTATTAAAAGGGAAATTTTGCAAGGTGTTAAATTAATTGATAAAACAATGAGTGACATGATGTGGTTTAAACTTGACAAAAATTATTTTGGCTTTGAGAAAAATCTATTCATCTGCTCCATGTATATACCGCCCAGTAACTCATCATACACTATGCGAACTAATTGCGATAAACAAATTTTTGAAAAACTAGAGCAAGATATTACCAAATTTTCTTTAGAGGGTAATATTGCTTTAATTGGTGATTTGAATGCCCATATCAATGTTAGTGAGTCTGATTATATTACAAATGAAATTGACGACAGCCTAGATGATTTTTTACCTATAAATTACATAGCAGATGCTGTGCTGAAATCAAGAAGTACTAAGATATCACAAAACACCAACAGTTATGGTAAACAATTAATAGAGTTGTGCTTTTCTGCTCAATTAAGAATTTTAAATGGAAGAACTTTAGGAGATTCCAAGGGAAAAGTTACATTTTTTTAATCATAATGGAACTTCTATTGATGACTACTGTATTTGCAGCTCTGGGTTCTTGCCAAGTATCATAAATTTTTCAATAAATAAATTTGACCCAACAGTATCAGATCATTGTCCAATAACAGTAAATATCATGTCTCAAATAAATAGACAACCCCCAGAAAATTTAAAAACTCCTTTAAAGTGCATAAAATGGAGCAATGAATATGAAAATACATTTAAATTAAACTTATTAAAAACCGACTTCCAACCAATTATTTCTGAAATAGAAAGCTTAGCAGAAATTCCTGTTCAAAATAACTTGTCCAGTGTAGAAGAAAAAATTAATGAAAATGTTTCTAACATATCATCTTTATTGTATAATGCTGCTTTTCTTGGCCCTGAACGATCCACGTTCAGGAATAACAAAAGTAAATTCCAAAAAGTTAAAAAACCCTACTATAATAATGAATGTGAAGCACAATTTAGAGCTTCAAATAATTCTTCAGATGAGTTTTGGAAAACTGTTAAAACTTTAAAGAAAAAAGAATTGAATGATCCTAGTTCAAACATTCAAGCTAAAGAATGGTTTGAATACTTCAAAAATCTAATGAATACTACCCATGACAAAAATTCTGATTTCAAAGAATGATGATAAATTTTTGAATAATTGCAACAAAAATTTAAATGTTAGGATAACTGCAGAGGACGCGCTTCTTGCTCTAAAGCCTTGAAAAATAAGAAATCATGTGGTTCTAATGGATTAACAAATGAAATGTTGAAAATATCTTGTACTATGAACGTCAACATGTATGTAAAATTATTTAACTTAATTCTTTTTACTGGCATATATCCTTCTAAATGGAGAGAAAATTACATTAAACCAGTATATAAAGGAGGGTGTTGTAATAACCCCTCAAACTACAGAGGTGAAGCACTTTCTAGCTGTTTAGGAAAAATTTTCTCAAGAGTTTTGTATAACCGTTTAGAAAAGTATTCAGAAAATAATTATATTATCTGTCGTGAACAGATTGGATTCAAAAAAGGATGAAGAACAAGTGATCACATTCTTACTTTAAAATCTATTATTGATAAGGCTTTTAAATCAAACAAAAGAATATATGCATGTTTTATTGATTTTAAAGAAGCTTTTGACACTATAAATAGAGAGGCTCTGTTGCACAACTTGCTGAATATAACATAAATGGACCATTCTTTAATATTCTAAAAGATATGTACAAAGAAGTTTTATTTGCAGTTAAAGTCACTGAAGGCATTACTAATATGTTCCCTACCACAGTTGGAGTAAAACAAGGCTGCATTCTAAGTCCTACCTTATTTTCTTTTTATATAAATGATTAAACCTCAATGTTTGATAACACATGTGATCCTGTAACATTACATGACATAAAATTGTCTAGTCTTTTATATGCTGATAACTTAGTATTAATATCAGAATCCTCAGAAGGTTTACAAAATTGTCTAAACAAGTTAAATACTTATTGTGAAAAATGGAACTTGACTGTCAATCTTGACAAGACAAAAACAATCATATTTAATAAAAGTGGTAAAAAACTTACTAAAGACAAGTTTGTATTGAATAATGAAGTAATTGAATGTTGCACAGAATATAAATATTTAGGTATACTATTCAAGCCATCAGAAATTTTCACTAATGCTGTAAATCTGTAAAAAAGCTTCTAAGGCATTGTTTTGTATAAAAAAAAAATACTCTACTCAGATAGGATGGTTGTTTTTTCCCATATGAAACTATTTAATTCTTGTGTTAGCCCAATATTACTGTATTGTAGTGAGATATGGTCGCTAAATATTGTGAAAAACAACAAAACTCTTGAATCTCAATATTTATCTATGGAATCAGTAAAACTCCAAATCAAATTTGCGAAAGGTCTTCTAAATGTTAATTCAAAGGCAGTAAATACAGCTGTATTAGCTGAATTGGGAATGTACCCTATTGGTATACAGGTCCTTAAGTCTTCTATAGGATTTTGGTTACATATTTCAAAGTCAAATGAAAATGAGTCATTATTATATAATGTTTATAAAGCTAACAAGCAGTTAAATGTTGGATTTGCTTCAAAAGTTAAAATGCTATTTTCAAAATTGATTTTCACTCATGTTTGGGAAAATCAATGTACCTTCTCTAAAAAAAAAGATTACTTTTAGCCGTCGTGAAGAGGCTCAATGAAAATTGCATTATATTTTGGAGAAATTGTCTCTTTAATGATGATAATTCAATAAATGGAAATAAACTAAGAACCTACAGAAAATTTTAAGTAAAGTATGAACTAGAAAAGTACCTTTTATTGAATTTAGATAAAAATGTTACAAAAAATTATGCTAAAATAAGTAATAGTATGCTGGCTGTTGAACGTAGTAGATACAACAAAACAGCTTTAGAAAAATAGAATATGTCCTTTATGCCATAAAGAGGTGGAAGATGAATTTCATTTTATCATAACATGTTCAGAAATTAATAAAACTAGGATCAAAATGTTTGATGAAATATCTAGTATTGTCCCCTGTTTTAATTCAATGAGTGAAGAAAACAAATTTGATTTTATATTTTCCTGATAAGAATGTGATATTTTACTTATCATTGTTAACTACATAAGTGAAATGTATAATGAGAGAACAATTATAATGTCAATATATGAACTGTGTAATTGATGGCTCAACTTATAATGTGATTTTGTAAATATTGCCGGTATATTTAACGACCATTCTGTTAAAGAACAAATTCCTGGATATTTTGACAATACTGAGCTACCTCTTATTTGTTATATTTACAAGAAATCTACCCGGAAATTTGTGTTTAATTATAGTCAATTGTGTAAAGATGTTAATATCAGTGAAAATACACCTACTTCATGTTATTGCAGTAATTCCGAATATATTTATGGACCCATTTCCCATGTTATAACAGGAGATCTTAACATCGTTCAAGACCGAGAGTTAAAATCATTCCTCAGTAAAGGACCTAAATATCGTCCCCCGTCAATTATTAATTGGAATGAGTGTCGTAATATCATCCACGACTCACTCCCTACTTACTGTATGAAATGGATAAAACGGGAAAAAGCTGACAAAAAATCTTTGGACTCTTTTTTTATTTCAGTAATGAAGATAGTTGATATACGTATTCAACATTTTAAAGAACATTTTACTATTAACAATAACCACAATAAACCTATTTCTCGTATCAAACATAAACTAAAAGAACTAGCCAAGGAATTTGTTTTTGTCCCGGCCGATACAGCTGCTAATAACATTTTTATTGTTTGACGTAAATTTTACATTGAGGTTCTGAAAAAGGAAATCACCAATTCACCAACATTCCAACTGACTCCATTTTCAGAAAACGAAATCTGTAACAAACATAAACTTTTAGCCACCGCTTTACAAGCAGAGCCAAATACAATGAAAGTCCCAACTATGCATTGGCTTCCGAAGCTACACAAAACCCCTTACAAATATAGATTTATTTCGTCTTCAAGCCATTGTTCAACTACTAAATTGTCTATTCTTCTTACCAGCACACTTGGTACAATTAAAAACCTGATAATAAATTGTTCAAATAAGGCCTTCGAAAATAGTGGAATAAATTACTTTTGGAGTGTCAAGAACTCGTTGGAAGTACTTGATAAATTGCATGCTTATATTGGTGATTTTGAATCAGTTCAAAGTTTTGATTTTTCTACCCTGTATACCACATTGCCTCATATTCTCATTAAGAAAAAATTCACACACCTAATTAAATGGGCATCCAAAAAATCAGAATGTGAATATATATGTTTAAACTCTTTTAGGTCATTTTTTAGTAGCAATAAACATAAAAACTATGTTAATTGGACATGCTTTGATACTATATATGCCCTTGAATTTTTACTAGATAACATTTTTGTTCGCTTTCGCAAATTTAATAATACTTTTAGATATTTGAATGATATTTTGGCTCTCAATAATGACGACTTCAGTATCTATATTAATGAAATTTATCCTGTTGAACTTACTTTATATAAAGCTAATACTAACAATGACCACTGCCCTTTTCTCGATCTTGATATCTATATCACTAATGGAAAGCTGAATACTAAAATTTATGATAAAAGGGATGATTTTTCATTTCCTATCGTTAATTATCCGTTTTTAGATGGTGACGTTCCCTTGTCACCATCTTACGGTGTTTATATATCTCAACTTGTACGATTCGCTCGTGTATGTAACAATGTTTTAGATTTTAACGAGAGAAATTTATGTATTACTGACAAATTATTACACCAGGGTTTTCGATATCACAAACTAGTCAAAACATTTACTAAATTTTATCATCGGTATAAAGACATCATTCGTAAATATAGCTCAACATGCAGACTTCTAATACGTTCAGGTATTTCACATCCAATTTTTTATGGAAATATTCTTTATAAAGCACCAAGGTGTCAGTATTCACCTCAGAAACTTACAAAACCTTTGAATAGACTTATTAAGAAGGGATACAATTACGATACTGTTGTCAAGTCATTAAAGATTGCATATTTTGGCGTTAATATTGACTCACTGATAAGGTCTTTGCATCTGAACTAAACACATTTATTCTAAAAACAGTTGTTGGCATGACACGGGTTATGTTCTTCTCATATATGTTATGATGGTATGATACTAAACCCCTAACGGGAAGGATTGTGCCTGATGTTCATATGATGAAATCATAATCTTTCAGTCAGTTTAATTGAAGTCTAGAGCTGGCATGTCAGTTAACTGCTAGTAGTCTGTTGTTATTTATGTATTATTGTCATTTTGTTTATTTTCTTTGGTTACATCTTCTGGCATCAGACTCGGACTTCTCTTGAACTGAATTTTAATGTGCGTATTGTTATGCGTTTACTTTTGTACATTGGTTAGAGGTATAGGGGGAGGGTTGAGATCTCACAAACATGTTTAACCCAGCCGCATTTCTGCGCCTGTCAGGAGCCTCTGGCCTTTGTTAGTCTTGTATTATTTTAATTTTAGTTTCTTGTGTACAATTTGGAAATTAGTATGGCGTTCATTATCACTGGACTAGTATATATTTGTTTAGGGGCCAGCTGAAGGACGCCTCCGGGTGCGGGAATTTCTCGCTACATTGAAGACCTGTTGGTGACCCTCTGCTGTTGTTTTTTTATTTGGTCGGGTTGTTGTCTCTTTGACACATTCCCCATTTCCATTCTCAATTTTAACATATTTTTTGTAACATAAGCATAATATTTTAATTGATAATTTTAAAGAGGAGGCATGCTGTCAAAAATAGTATTATAATTAATACTAATAATCTATGTTTTTGTTTTTCTTTCAATGCTACATGTTTGTAGTGTTTAATGACTATCGTTTTGTAATTAATATGCCACTGTCTGTTTGTTTGTGTTTGGTGTATATTTTAGTAACAATCCTATTGTTTGAAATTTAGACTAATAAAATTCTTATTCTTATTCTTATTCATAATACTGCTGTCATGTCAAATCTAGAGGAACACCATTCATCTGTTACAACTAATTGTACTGTGAAGCGTGTCTATCCATCGGATTTCTGTTCACATATACAACCTTAGCCAATAAACTCCAAGGAAGATGTGAATAAAGAACTCTCCGCCTTGTTTCGGACTCCAACAATTGAAAGTCAGTCATAAAATCTAAATTTATTTTCAGTGCAGCATCCCTACTGTTATATTCTGTCGTATGGTCCACTAGCATAGTTATAATCTCTTGAACCAAATGGGTACCGGAAGAATAAAGGTGAATAACAATCACATCTCCATTTAGCAGAATAGTTTTACCATAATAGATACAGACTTAATATGGATGTTTGTTGTTATTTATCATAATTTTTATATTTGTTTTTCAAAATGATTTTGTACATAAATAAGGCCGTTTGTTTTCTCGCTAAAATTGATATTTTTGGATTTTGCACAGCTGACTATACGGTAAGGATTTTTCTGCTTGTGGGTGTCCGTATGGAGACTATAGCTTGCAGTTTCTTTATCATTTGGTCTCGTGTAATAAGAGACAAGAAAAAGTGTTTATAGAAAACAAATGAACAGAAAATATATCGTATAGATTGATTTATATGTGTATGCAAACACACAATTTTACATATTTGATATGGCAATTGAAATTAAACTTGCCCGTTTTAGGCGCTGTACATAAAAAGATGTCATTCTCTCTGGAATCAAATTCTTTATGCCTGTTTTGCAGGATATTCCTTTAAGCAAGGCCATTCAAAATATGTTGAGTCTTCATACTCAATGAATGGGTATATGGCTAATTGTAACTGTCCGTCTGGTCGTCTTAAACGCATTGTAAATATTTTATATTACGCACTTACATTAAAACATATATAAGTCTAAATTGAAAACAGCGTTCAAACCTGTGATTGCGTTGGATGAAATTTGTATGCGTGTCCTTGCCAAAAAAACTAATTTTGGTAGAGGGGTCATAAAATACAACACAAACAAGATTTTCCAAAGAACCAAAAAGTGAAAAAGTATGTTTCAACATAATTCATTTGACTAGCAGGTCGAACAACGCATGTTTTAAACCCTGCTGACTGCAATTGGCGATTGCCAAATAAACGGACAACCAGATGTCACAAAATGGATCTTAAATATCAATTTGATACTAAACAATAAACAATAAGCTTGCGTAAAATGTGGAATACCACAAACAAAAGGTGCAAAACATGTGTTAACCATATACGGATTAAGGCAATTAATGTATCTTCAGTGACGTTAGAAATCGAAACGGTATTTTGAAGGCCATATAATTTACACCAATTTATGACAGACTCTTAAATTTTAGAAGAGTCGAAATATGATCAACGGACGGATAATATAAACCCGAAGACAAATGTAATACAAGCCCAAATAAAAGAATATAGACTAAGTGTGAATTGAAAACAACGTCCAAACCCATGAATGCCTTGGATAAAAATCTGCAATTTTTATACGTGTGCATGTAAAAATAAAATCGTTGTAGGGGGTCTAAATACAGCACAAACAACATTTTCCAAAATACCAAAGAGTGAAAAAGTATATTTTAACAAAACGCATTTGACTAGCAGGTCGAACAACTGATGTTCTTAAACCCTGCTGACTGTCAGTTGATGTAAACTCGACATTTAAAGAATAAAATTTTGTAGCTGTAATTTTTATTTAAGGATAACTTCAACTTATCTAAAATACATGTTGATTTAAATATAGTTACTCTGTCTCGTATCTTATCAAATTCAACTGTAGTTGAATAATAACTTTAAATAGATATAGGAAGATGTGGTGTGAGTGCCAATGAGACAACTCTCCATTCAAATAACAATGTATAAAAGTAAACCATTACAGGTCAATATACGGCCTTCAACATGGAGCCTTGGCTCACACCGAACAAAAAGCTATCAAGTTTATATTATACCATTTGATTTTTTAAGACACAAACCTAAAGATCAATGAAAGTACAACTTACATTTTCTCCATATCCTTTAGTATTGTTCCAGTCGTGCAGCTCAATAATTCAAAGAACTAAAACATTATGAACTTTAATCGGCGGTAACTTTTCACAGATTCTTGTTCATATGATATAAACTTATCTATGTTCTTGTAAATATGTATTTTCAGCATATGCAAGGCCGCAAGAAGTGTCACAGTTACTTAATCATATAGGACATGATCAACCATATAAATATCTTTATTCTCGTCACCAGGTACTGGACACAGAGTAGACATGTAATGCATTACATTTAACACATTAACATAAATATAAATATAGATATGCAATATAAACGTAAACAACAAAAACAAATTTAATATTTTCAGGAGGACACACCCTCTTGTTCATGTTGTTTATTACTCGTAAAAAATAAGATTAATTATGATATCTGTCATATTTGAAGAAGACATAATGTCAATAAAAAGTATGCTATTTGGCTTTCATTTAAAATTTAATTTATAAATCTATTTCTCTCATTGATAACACGTGATCAATATCTTTGTCTAGATGGCTTAAATGACAACACCTTTTTCAACATACTTGGGACAACATTAATTGATCGTTTATCAATTTTGCTTCATTTTCGTGATATTCGTCACCCGTTTCACAAATATTGATCAGAAGCATGACAAAAATATCATTAAATTAAAATAAGTTTAAAAAAAACCATACAATAATATTTACAATCAACTTGCAGTATCAATAAAACAGTTGGGGTATAAAATAATATCTGTTTTAATTAAATACACCAGACACCAGATGTGCCTGTTGTCTGGTAAAGTTTTTAAAATTTCCTCATTGGCGCTCGAATCAATTCAGTTCCAAGGCAAAATAAAGGTTGGGTTTGAAGTTTACAAAAATATGGTACCAATTTGCATAAGAAGATGTGGTATGAGAGCCAATGAGACATATCTCCATCCAAGTCACAATTTGTAAAATTAATTCAATATTAGTAAAAGTACAGTTTTCAACACAATGAACACAGAGTCTCAACACTGGTTTAAAAACGAAATGCTGGGTACAGTTTACCTGCAGTTGTCGAATATACGGTATATCGTATTCATCCCATTTAATTTCAAGACATCAATGTTGGTAAAGGTTTCGGGTAAGAGATTTGATACAAACTTTTAAACGAAAATATAAATGACTATTGGTTTTATAAAAAACATTAGAAAATCCGATATAGTATGGGAAATACTCGTTTCTCCGAATTTGACCTTCCTTTAGGTCTTTTTTTGTTTTGTTTGATCCTCTCTTCAAAATTTGTATTAGATTTTGTATTTCCAGTATATTTTGGCCTCGAGCATCACTGAAGAAACATTATTTCACGAAATGTGCATCTGGTGCATCAAAATTAGCCTCGTTTATAAAACTACTCAGTTTTATAGGACTTACAAGATTAGTGTGAATATTGGGATAGAAAATGATACCGCATTTTGTTTGTCTGTTTTTCTGTTCTTACTCGACTTATGGTTTTCTGTGTCCTCTTATCTTGACTTGATGGAGAAATGGGGTTGGTTGAAAACAGCACATCATGATCTCGAACAGCAAGCTATAAACAGTGATAAAGGGCATCTAAAAATACTGGTGTTAAACCATTTAAAAGGGAAAACCAATGGTCTAATTAAAAAAAAAGGTGAGAAACGAGAACTATATCAACAACAGACAGCTACTGAAACATCAGATTCCTGTCTCTTTACATGTAACAACATTCCAGCAGGTCCTGCTTATGGACTTTATATTTATATCGTTAGTGGTAAAGTTTTTGTAATTTGGATTTTTTTTTAATTGATCATACATAGAATATGAGTATATAGGTCATAACCGATGATCTAGTGAATGCCAGCTAATGCACTTTAAGCTCTTGATCCGATAAAACAGTAATTTTGTTGTGCATTTCCTCCAGACAATCAATGAAAATTAATCGTTAACAAAGGACGATAACTGTGTTTTAGACCTTGTTCATATAAGAATATTAGCATTTCTGACTTTAAATCTTTAAACTGCTCTTAAAAAATTTGGATCATTAAGTTAACATAGTTTCTTCTATAAAAAAACTACTTTTTTACAGGAAGTCGAACACAATTAAAATGACACATGATAACGAATACGAACAAACTGCAACATAAACACTTAATAAGAGACAGTAACGGGAGGCACTAACACACAAACAAACACACACACTTGCTATTTTGAAATGGCCATTGTTATATTATAGTTCGTTTCTGTGTGTGTTACATTTTAATGTTGTGTTTCTGTTGTGTCGTAGTTCTCTTATATTTAATGAATTTCCCTCAGTTTTAGATTGTAACACGGATTTGTTTTCTCTCAATCGATTTATGAATTTCGATTATACTACTGTTGCCTTTATTTATATTCACTTTACTACTCTTACTTTAAGAATCCTGTACTTTTCTTCTTTTGTTGATGCAAAAACAAATCTGCAATATTGAAAGCATCGATATGCCGCGATAAAATCCCGGTCGGTTTTGGTTTTTCATGTGTTTGTGATGATTTTGTGTGATAAATATTGATAACCTAAACAATTATTTTTGTTTAACGATGTATAAAATATAAAATATGTACAGTACTAATGTCACTTTATGTTTTGTCAATAAAATTGAGACTGGAAATGGGAAATGTGTCGAAGAGAAAACGACCCGACTAAAGAGCAGACAACAGCCGAAGGCCATCAATGGGTTTACAACGCAACAAAAAACTCCTGAATCAAGAGGCGTGCCTCAGCTGATCCCGAAACAAAAATGTTTACTAGTTCAGTGATAATGAACGTCATACAGTTACTTAACTCGAAATATACACAAGAAACAAAAGTTTAAAGTCAAACAAGAGGCTCCTGACTTGGGACAGGAGCCAAAATGCGGCGGGGTTAAACGTGTTTTTTTTTTAGATCTCGACCCTCCCCTATACCCCTAGCCAATGTAGAAAAAAACAACCACAAAACAATACGACCAGTAAAACTCGGTTCAAAAGAAGTTAAAGTTCGATGTTAGAATAGGTAACAAAAGAAACTAAACAAAATGACAATGCAACATTAATTAACAAAGGACTATTAGCAGTTACTGGAAAAGTTTAAAGTCAAACAAGAGGCTCCTGACTTGGGACAGGAGCCGAAATGCGGCGGGGTTAAACGTGTTTTTTTTTTAGATCTCGACCCTCCCCCTATACCCCTAGCCAATGTAGAAAAAAACAACCACAAAACAATACGACCAGTAAAACTCGGTTCAAAAGAAGTTAAAGTTCGATGTTAGAATAGGTAACAAAAGAAACTAAACAAAATGACAATGCAACATTAATTAACAAAGGACTATTAGCAGTTACTGGAGTGCCAGCTCCAGACCAAAATATAACTGATTGAATGAATGTCGTCATCATCTGACTATCAAGTACAATCCCTCCCGTTAAGGGGTTAGTATTATACCATCAAACAAAAAATGAGAAGAGTTTAACCCGTATCATGCCAACAACTGGTTTAAGAATAAATGTGTTTACTTCCGATACAAAGACCCTATCAGTGAATCAATCGTAAAGCCAAAATATGCAACCGTTAATGACAAATCAAATCAAATATATGTTTTTGCTAATCAAAGCGCCTACCAGGAGCAGATCAATCAAAAATTATTTACATACAAATGATTACAAGAGATTCAATATGATTAAGACACAATGTTATAAAAAAATATTTGTTAGGACAAGCAGAAGACTACAACAAGCACAGTGTTTAATAATATAGCTAGGTTAAGAAAAGGGGGTCACTTGGCATTGCTAAATCTATTATTTAAGGAAATTTTCCTATATGAGGATAAATTTTCCAATAATTATCCGAGTTTCTGGAGTATGAAAATATCTTCAGAAGACATAAGCCAACTACATTGTGATTTAATATCTAAACCACTAAAATCTTTAAACCGTTGTTTTATTTCATTTTAAAAGTTAAGACGAATATTTGAAAGTTTGCGGCACTAAAGAAGAAACTGAATTTCATTCTCAACCTCAGTACCACAAAGTAATTTCTATATTTAAAATGTTCATGCCAAAGGTAATTTTTTACGCAAAATCTGCTTTTAAAAAGTCAATAAGATATAAGCTTGTTCCCATATAGTTTTATATTGCCTCTGAAATCATTATTAAGCTCATACATGCAGTTTGCCATATTAAATCATATTTTGATTGCATCTTTTTGCATTAATAGTTTATTTTAACTTTGTCTCTACATTAAGTGCATAATTTTCATTGATGCTAAAGTATTTAAATAAAGTTTGAATACTTGTATAAATAAAGGCAACCGTAGTATACCGCTGTTCAAAATTCATAAATCGATAGAGAACAAACAAATCCGGGTTACAAACTAAAACTGAGGGAAACGTATCAAATATAAGAGAACTACGACACAACAGAGACACAACACCGAAACGTAACACACAGAGAAACGAACTATAATGTAACAATGGCCTTTTCCCTGACTTGGTACAGAGCATTTTATGAAAAATATGGTGGGTTGAATCTGGGATATAGGACAGAGAAACGAATAATAGCTATCCAAAGGTAACAGGTTAAAAAATATTTTTATACACCAGACGCGCGCTACGTTCAGATGTAAAAAGTTTGAAAGCCATAACAACTACCAAGTTGAAGATCGCCGATGACCAAAAGTTCCAAAAAGTTGTGAGGCCAGGGTTATCCGCCTGGGACAAAACATCATTATTATGCTCAAGAGTAATTACATAGTTTTGCAAACAGTAAATTTTATAAAATGACTATATAATAGATACACATGATTAAAGTGAAGTGGTGACTAGCTATAAAATAAAAAACGAATAAATTACAAAATCACAGCTCTGTTAGCCATAGGTAATGCAACGCCCAAAGTGACGTTACAAAATTTTTTCTAAAACATGTTCCGAAAATTAAGAGAATTTGGATGAAATTCAAGATTAGATTTGTATGACTCATCTAACTTATATTAATAACAGTGAAAATTATAATACTTATTAACATTTAATTGGAGCAGTAATTAGATAATTAATTGTATTATCTAGCTATACCAGCTCTTTTGCAATTATATTTGTTTGCTTTTTTACTTACTCCAAGTATAACTTTACATAAGCTTAAATGAGCCTTCTCTACTGCCAGGTCATCAAATAGTTTTTTGAAATAGTTATCCCCTTGAGTGTTTAGTTTATGAAAGTTTATGTCACCCCATATTTCACTGCCATACATTTAGACTTATTTAACTGTATGGTCAAAAACATGAAGTAGAGTTTTTTTTTTTGGTTTGGGACCTGAGAAACATTTTTTAGTTTAAATAAGGCCTTTAGCCCTTTATTATACATTTCATGTTGTGCATCTGTAAATTTGACACCCAAGTAGGTATAATGTTTTGTGTTCATTAGGGGGGTATTATTTAAATGAAATTGAGCAGAAAGAAGTCGGCCAGAATTGCTAAAAATCATGACTTTGGATTTAGTAATATTAACTTCCAGTCCCCAATTATTGCAATAGATCTGTAGTTTATCTAGACATTCTTGTAGACCCCTAGGAGTTTCAGAAAGCAAAATAAGACCATCTGCATACATCAGACAATTTAGTTTTGTATTATTTAGTTTAACTGCATGGAAAGCAATCCTCATCAAATATATCGGGAATACCATTAACAAAATGTTGTATCAGATAGGACTTAAATATTCTCCCTGTCTCACTCCTATAAAAGATGAAAAAGTGTCAGTTACATGATTAGGGTCAATTTTCACTGACAATAAAGTTTGACTATATAAAATTGAGAATGGAAATGGGGAATGTGTCAAAGAGACAACAACCCGACCAAATAAAAAACAACAGCAGAGGGTCACCAACAGGTCTTCAATGTAGCGAGAAATTCCCGCACCCGGAGGCGTCCCTCAGCTGGCCCCTAAACAAATATATACTAGTCCAGTGATAATGAACGCCATACTAATTTCCAAATTGTACACAAGAAACTAAAATTAAAATAATACAAGACTAACAAAGGCCAGAGGCTCCTGACTTGGGACAGGCGCAAAAATGCGGCGGGGTTAAACATGTTTGTGAGATCTCAACCCTCCCCCTATACCTCTAACCAATGTAGTAAAGTAAACGCATAACAATACGCACATTAAAATTCAGTTCAAGAGAAATCCGAGTCTGATGTCAGAAGATGTAACCAAAGAAAATAAACAAAATGACAATAATACATAAATAACAACAGACTACTAGCAGTTAACTGACATGCCAGCTCCAGACTTCAATTAAACTGACTGAAAGATTATGATTTCATCATATGAACATCAGGCACAATCCTTCCCGTTAGGGGTTTAGTATCATACCATCATAACATATATGAGAAGAACATAACCCGTGTCATGCCAACAACTGTTTTTAGAATAAATGTGTTTAGTTCCGATGCAAAGACCTTATCAGTGACTCAATATTAACGCCAAAATATGCAATCTTTAATGACTTGACAACAGTATCGTAATTATATCCCTTCTTAATAAGTCTATTCAAAGGTTTTGTAAGTTTCTGAGGTGAATACTGACACCTTTGTGCTTTATAAAGAATATTACCATAAAAAATTGGATGTGAAATACCTGAACGTATTAGAAGTCTGCATGTTGAGCTATATTTACGAATAATGTCTTTATACCGATGATAAAATTTAGTAAATGTTTTGACTAGTTTGTGATATCGAAAACCCTGGTGTAATAATTTTTCAGTAATACATAAATTTCTCTCGTTAAAATCTAAAACATTGTTACATACACGAGCGAATCGTACAAGTTGAGATATATAAACACCGTAAGATGGTGACAAGGGAACGTCACCATCTAAAAACGGATAATTAACGATAGGAAATGAAAAATCATCCCTTTTATCATAAATTTTAGTATTCAGCTTTCCATTAGTGATATAGATATCAAGATCGAGAAAAGGGCAGTGGTCTTTGTTAGTATTAGCTTTATTTAAAGTAAGTTCAACAGGATAAATTTCATTAATATACATACTGAAGTCGTCATTATTGAGAGCCAAAATATCATCCAAATATCTAAAAGTATTATTAAATTTGTTTATCAGATGTTGTTTCGATGGGTCTTTGCTTATGTTTGTCATAAATTGTAACTCATAACATTACAAAAACAGGTCCGCAATAAGTGGTGCACAGTTAGTCCCCATTGGAATTCCGATAATCTGACGATATACGGAATCCCCAAAGCGAACAAAAATGTTATCGAGTAAAAATTCAAGGGCATATATAGTATCAAAGCATGTCCAATTAACATAGTTTTTTTGTTTATTGCTACTAAAAAATGACCTAAAAGAGTTTGAACATATATATTCACATTCTGATTTTTTGAATGCCCATTTAATTAGGTGTGTGAATTTTTTCTTAATGAGAATGTGAGGCAATGTGGTATACAGGGTAGAAAAATCAAAACTTTGAACAGATTCAAAATCACCAATATAAGCATGCAATTTATCAAGTACTTCCAACGAGTTCTTGACACTCCAAAAGTAATTTATTCCACTATTTTCGAAGGCCTTATTTGAACAATTTATTATCAGGTTTTTAATTGTACCAAGTGTGCTGGTAAGAAGAATAGACAATTTAGTAGTTGAACAATGGCTTGAAGACGAAATAAATCTATATTTGTAAGGGGTTTTGTGTAGCTTCGGAAGCCAATACATAGTTGGATATATATACATGTTTATCTTTAACAACATTATAAAATAGATCATTAACACCAAGTTTTCTTAATTTGTAAAACAAGCCTTCATGCCAAACTTTATCAAAGGCTTTTTTGAAATCATAAAGCAGGTATACAAATGTTTTAAACTTGTTTTAGTATATTTGTCAATAAGACATTTCCTGACAAACATATGATCCGAAGTACGCTTGCCTTTGCAGAAACCAATTTGCTTAGGACAAATGATATTTCTTTTAATACAATTTTTTTCTAATCTTCAAGTAAGCATGTTTGTAAATACTTTACTGAGACAACTAGTCACAGTTAGTCCACGATAATTTGATGGATCATCTTTTGAACCATTTTAAAATAGGGCAGTTTTAAAACCATTAGCCCATATCTGAGGATAGTTTCCAGTTGAAACTATGTTATTAAAAACATGATTTAAGGGAAGCACTATTTGGCAAGATATTATTTATTCATAATATTAGTATTCATAACATAAAACATTTCACAAAATATATTTGATAAATTATTTTGGTTATACACATACTATTGTCATTTTGTTTATTTTATTTGGTTACATCTTCTGACATCAGACTCGAACATCTCTTGAACTGAATTTTAATGTGCGTATTGTTATGCGTTTACTTTTCTTCATTGGCTAGAGGTATAGGGGGAGGGTTGAGATCTCACAAACATGTTTAACCCCGCCGCATTTTTGCGCCTGTCCCAAGTCAGGAGCCTCTGGCCTTTGGTAGTCTTGTATTATTTTAATTTTAGTTTCTTGTGTACAATTTGAAAATTAGTATGGCGTTCATTATCACTGAACTAGTATATATTTGTTTAGGGGCCAGCTGAAGGACGCCTCCGGGTTAAGAATTATCTGATTATTTTTTTTGTTATTAAAATTGTTTATTTCAATAAATTTTCCATTAAACCGGATATTAGCATTTCCCCACAAAACTTGTTTTCTAATTTCAAGAAAAGCTTTGGGATATTTTGTATTACCTCCCTTTACACTTATCCAATCTTTAATTAGTTGTTTATATTATTTAAATTCATTTTAAATACAAGAAGATTTTTTCCTAATTTGTTGAAGTAAAAATTTGGGAATAATTGTCCAGTTGTCATTTTTATTTTCACTTAATTTAAGAATCCAGTTAATATACAGTGATTTTATATAAGCATCAATGTCTGTCATCTTAAGTCCACCTTCCAGAAAATCATTTGAAAGTGTTGATCTTTTTATTCTATCTCTTTTGCCTTTCCAAATAAAATTATATATTTAATTTTTAAAGTCTTGCAACATTTCCGTAGGAATAATAGTGTTTGATGCAACATATGTTAGATTTGGCAAAACTAAAGATTTGATGACAACTATTCTTCCTATGATAGTAAGATTTCTATTACTCCAATCAGATATTTTTTTACTTTTTAACAGTTGTTTTTCAAAGTAAAGTTTTTGACATTCTTGTTTATTGTAACCAAAGTGAATTCCAAGGCTTTTGATTGGTGCAGTACTGTGTTTTAATCGACCAAGCCATATTCCTTCAGTTTTTGTTTTATTTAATTTCAAACCTGAGATAGTACCAAATATTTCTATTAAATTAATTGCTAGAGATACATCTTTTGTTGAATGAAGAAAAAGAGTAGTGGCGTCAGCTAATTGGCAGATTTTCAGGGTATTACTCCTACCGTCTAATTTTATTTCTAGTCCTTTTAAGTTTTTATTTTCCCTTATCTTTATGGCCATAACTTCTACAACTAGAACAAATAGTAATGATAATAACGGACATCCTTGTCAAATCCCGCGAGATGCCCTAAAACGGGAGGAAACCCATCCATTATTGAAAATGCATCCTTTAATATCAGAGTACATTGTCTGAACCCACCTTATAAAATTATCTTTAAATCCAAATTTTTTTAAAGTCTCAAACATGAAGTCCCATTCTAATGAGTCAAATGCTTTTGTAAAGTCAAGAAATAAAATTGCCCATCAATTTTGAAAGTTTCAGAATAGTCTATGACATCTTGTATTTGTCGAATGTTGAAACCAATATACCTATTTTTGACATATCCTTTTTGATCAGTATGTATAATATTTGGTAGCAGGGGAGTCAGAAAATTTCTTCATTTGTGATAAGGATATCTAACTCAGTAAGAACTTTTGTATTTTCCAAATTACGTAAAAAAATTATTATATTAGGAGAAGGAGTTACTGGTTTTATGTTAAGATTTTTAAAATATTCAGCCCACTCAGTGATTGTTATATTTGATGATTATTCTGTTTTTTTGTCTGAATTTTTAAGGGATTCTAATAAATACAATAGCTTTTGGGGTTTCCCTCAGGCAATTTATCAAGTTGATCTATAAGATTAGCACGAAATTGTCTATATTTAGTTTTTCTTGCTTTTCTGTATTTTTTTAGTAAAGCAAAGCATGAGGATCTAATATAAGAATCTCGGTTATATTTTTAAAAGAGTTTTTCTAAATTACATAACTGGTTTTTTTCATATTTATAAGGGGTAGGTCAAACCATTTTGACTGTTTACTTTTCTTCAGTTTAGCAGTACCATTTACCTTTTTTATAATCTTGTTTAATATAAATATTAGCTGCCTCATAAAGGATATAATGCAGACCTTGTATCATAATATATGAGTCACCAGTATAGTTTGTGTTATTAAATGTTTTTATTTTTTTTAACCAATGGTGAAGCTAAAGCATTTTGGAATTTCTCTGCAGAATTTTCTTCCCATATATATTGGTTTGGTATAGAGTGAACATCTTTTTGCACCGCATTAAATTTACATTTAACCCTTATCATTGTGGATACTTGGCAGTGATCAGAGAGGTTGGCTTTAACATCATGAACCTTAAGGTGTAATATAACCATTGATTTCTCCCAAATAAGTCTTTGTTAAATTTGCACTTTTCACAAAAAGGTACAGAATTTATCTTTGTTTCAAATAAAGAAATACTTGGCATGAGTAAATTTTTATCCTGTCCAATACTATAGAAAAAAATTCACATAACATTTCAATGAATATAAGAAAATAACCATCATTGGAAGTTCACGATTACAAAACATTCTATAGAAATCCCTTATAAAAAAAAATGGTGTTTTGAAATACCCAAGACACATGTTTATGACACAGAAATGTTTACTGTCACAGTCAAGGGAATACTTTTTTTCTACCTACTTTCGTATACAACCGAATGTGCAGTATAATGATTTGGTGGTATTACACCCTAAAAAGAGTAAATTACTTAAAAGATTTTCAGAAGATATAAAATAGTCTAACACACTACTACTCATAGGAGTGTGGCAAGCAATCTGACCAAAATAATCACCAGGGGTTCTACCATTTAAGATCCGGATCTCTTTTTGCACACAAATGACATGACAACAGTATTGTAACTATATCTCTTCTTAATAAGTCTATATATATGTTCAAACTCTTTTATGTCATTTTTTAGTAGCATGCTTTGATACTATATATGCCCTTGAAGTTTTACTAGATAACATTTTTGTTCGCTTTGGGGATTCCGTATATCGTCAGATTATCGGAATTCCAATGGGGACTAACTGTGCACCACTTATTGCGGACCTGTTTTTGTATTGTTATGAGTTACAATTTATGAAAAAAATAAGCAAAGACCCATCGAAACAACATCTGATAAACAAATTTAATAATACTTTTAGATATTTGGATGATATTTTGGCTCTCAATAATGACGACTTCAGCATGTATATTAATGAAATTTACCCTGTTGAACTTACTTTAGATAAAGCTAATACTAACAATGACCACTGTCCTTTTCTCGATCTTGATATCTATATCGCTAAAAGAAAGCTGAATACTAAAATTTATGATAAAAGGGATGATTTTTCATTTCCTATCGTTAATTATCCGTTTTTAGATGGCGACGTTCCCTTGTCACTATCTTACGGTGTTTATATATCTCAACTTGTACGATTCGCTCGTGTATGTAATAATGTTTTAGATTTTAACGAGAGAAATTTATGTATTACTGAAAAATTATTACACCAGGGTTTTCGATATCACAAACTAGTCAAAACATTTACTAAATTTTATCATCGGTATAAAGACATCATTCGTAAATATAGCTCAACATGCAGACTTCTAATACGTTCAGGTATTTCACATGCAATTTTTTATGGAAATATTCTTTATAAAGCACAAAGGTGTCAGTATTCACCTCAGAGACTTACAAAACCTTTGATTAGACTTATTAAGAAGGGATATAATTACGATACTGTTGTCAAGTCATTAAAGATTGCATATTTTGGCGTTAATATTGAGTCACTGGTAAGGTCTTTGCATCGGAATTAAACACATTTATTCTAAAAACAGTTGTTGGCATGACACAGGTTATGTTCTTCTCATATATGTTATGATGGTATGATACTAAACCCCTAACGGGAAGGATTGTGCCTGATGTTCATATGATGAAATCATAATCTTTTAGACAGTTTAATTGAAGTCTGGAGCTGGCATGTCAGTTGACTGCTAGTAGTCTGTTGTTGTTTATGTATTATTGTCATTTTGTTTATTTTCTTTGGTTACATCTTCTGACATCAGACTCGGACTTCTCTTGAACTGAATTTTAATGTGCGTATTGTTATGCGTTTACTTTTGTACATTGGTTAGAGGTATAGGGGGAGGGTTGAGATCTCACAAACATGTTTAACCCCGCCGCATTTTTGCGCCTGTCCCAAGTCAGGAGCCTCTGGTCTTGTATTATTTTAATTTTAGTTTCTTGTGTACAATTTGGAAATTAGTATGGCGTTCATTATCCCTGGACTAGTATATATTTGTTTAGGGGCCAGCTGAAGGACGCCTCCGGGTGCGGGAATTTCTCGCTACATTGAAGACCTGTTGGTGACCCTCTGCTGTTGTTTTTTATTTGGTCGGGTTGTTGTCTCTTCGACACATTCCCCATTTCCATTCCCAATTTTACTGTTTAAAGGTTTTGTTAGCTTTTGAGGTGAATGCCGACATTTTTGTGTTTTGTAAAGAATATTACCATGAAAAATAATTACCATAAAAAATTGAATGAGAATTACCTGAACGTATAGATGTCTGCATGTTGAATTATATTTACGAATGATGTCCTTGTACCGATGATAAAATATAGTAAATGTTTTGACTAGATTGTGATATCGAAAACCCTGGTGTTATAATTTTTCTTTAAAACACAAATTTCTATCGATAAAATCTTATTCGTTGTTACATACACGAGTGAATCTTATAAGTTGAGATATATAAACAACATAAGATGGTGACAAGAGAACGTCACTATCTTAAAATGGATAATTAACGATGAGAAATGACAAATCATCTCTTTTATCATATTTTTGGTATTAAGTTTCCCGTTAATGATATAGATATAAAGATCGGGGAAAGGGCAGTGTTCGATATTCAAAGTTAGTTCAACAGGATAAACGTCTTAAGTATACATGCTGAAGTCATCATTATTGAGAGCCACTATATCATCAAAATATCTAAATGTATTGTTCAAGTTTTGTAGCAGATGTTGTTTTGGTGGGTCTTTGCTGATTTTAGTCATAAATTGTAAGACAATAACAATCAAAACCCATGAGTAAACAAAGACTCAAAAAACCAAAGGACATTTACATCAACAGTTTTAAATAAGAAAAAAGAAACAACACGAACTCCACTAAAAACCGGGAGTGAAATTTGGTGCTCCGGAAGGGTAAGCATTTCCTGCACCATATACGGCACCCGTCGTGTAGATCGACTATCTGTAGAATGGCATTCTTCACACGCTTTCAATAGAGTTCAGTCTAGAAAGCGGAAGTGAGTACAGTTTAGAGCGAATGTGATGAATTCAAAGAGGTTTATTGATATTTTCGGCAAGGCTATCATTATAAACATAATGCATATCAGGTGGATTTTTGCGACGATATCCATGGCTCCTCGGCCGACGAAGAGACCTATTGGATAAATCCCTCACCTTCACTGAACTACAGATAGGGTTACTCAAGTTACCTACAGTATCTATTTTATCGTTACATCCATAAGGTGTTGCAGTACCAAATTATCTGATCCAGTATTCCTCTCTTTGTCTGCAAAACGATGTACTTAATGGTTGATTATTGGTGTGGTGATAAAGTACGAACTTTAATGGAATTTTCTGAATGGTCAATTTGGTTGAAATGTTGGTTAACGATTTTTTGGTTATGAATATGGTTCACAATTGACCATTCTGGTGTTTAATCTGCTCTTTGTTTCACCTACATAAATCAAACCACTCAAAGTACACTTAATTCCGTAAACAAGATTAGAAGACTTACAATCCAAATCATCATGACTACGAGTATTATAAGTTTTGTTAGTTAAACTTCTGGTAAAACACGTGTCCGTTATTAACATATGTCGCACGTTTTACAATTATATCTAGAATTATACTTACGTATAGTACAGTGTTGTTCGCTGTCATTGAAATATAAAACGTCTGTGAATTAAACAGTGCAAGGCTTTATATTGAATTGACTGTAATTTTTGTAACTCATAACAATGCAGAAACAGGTCCGAAAATAAACGGTGCAGAGTTAGTCCCCTTTCGAATTCCAATAACTTGACGACATACGGAATCTCCAAAGCAAAAATAAAAGTTATCTAATAAAAAAATCAAGGGTAGTTATAGTATCAAAGCATGTCTAATTGACATAGATGTTTTGTTTTTTGCTAATAAAAAATTACCTAAACGAATTAGAAGATATGTATATTCGCATTCTGACTTTTAAATGCCCATTTAATAACATGGTTTATAATCATGTCACTTTGTTTGAATGTGTATTTATGTTTTCTGTTTAAGTTTCCTTTAATCATTCTAATCATTGTAATAATTTACTGTTTTTCAATTTATTTTGTAAATAATTTGATTGTATCGCTCAAATTTTGTGTATCATGATTGGTTAATAAAGTGATCTTGTCTTAACTTATCTGATGTGAGATATATTTTTTAATTTAGTTAATGAAGGTGTGTTTAGTTTAAGGGCCAATCAGCGTATTTTACAACAAAACAAATTACTAAGTTAATATTTTTTCCATTGAAAATGTACCTAATATAATAATATAAATAATATTGCTCCAATGTCCATTTGAAAGGTCTCTTCTTACCAATTAGAAAATGAAACATGTCGATTTCGGATTTCTGTTAAGGTTCACTTATTTAGCACTTTATTTGATATATTTGGATGGTACGTAAAGGCAAGATAGATGTAAAATTCTGTTCTTTTTATCAGCCTTCAAAAGACTTCCATGTTGCGTTCCTGTTGGGGATGAAAGTAAGGATTGATAGTCTTACGGCCTTTAACAATAAGACAAACCAATACCAATGAAAATATGTTACAATTAAATTTTGAAAACTAAAATTCTAATTTATAACAAAACAATTTACTAAAAACAATTCAAATATGATGGACATAAATAAAAAAAAAAACATGAAATTGTCTAACAGCTCTCAACTTAGATCAGGCACATATCGAATGTGGTGGGTTTACCATGTTTGCAAGCACCAAACCTCCCATAACCTGGGAAGTATAATACATGTGTACTTACGCATTCTTGAATGCAATGCATGTCTGCTTTAAATGGACTGAACGCATATGTCATATTTTTTTTAATAATAAAAAAAACAAAGTAGATCTAATTATTATACCATTTTTTAAATTTATATCTGAACTGTTCTGTATTTCAGTATTTTCTCAGCAATAACATACCCTCTGCTCCATTATATTGAGTTAACATACATGTATCTCTGTTTACGTTACGTATAAGATCGTGCAATGTTTGCATCTTTAGGACTTAATATTCAGGAAAGGGGTGTGTTCTTTTCACTTAACCTGTTACAACAAGGTTATTTAGAAAAACTGAATTCAAAATATCAGCTTCAAGGTTTTCAGTCATCATTATGAATACCGGTACAATTTTTCAGTGTTCAGATTTTAACTTACTAACGACATTTTTGTGCACTCTTAGGTGTTTATATACCAGTATACCGTCTCATCTGTAGTTTAAACATATTTTATTTGTTTAAGTACCAATTGGATAAGCCACAAGTCAAACAGACTTATGCAGTCTTCTCCATTTAACATTTAAAGCAATATAATACAAAAATATATGTATGAGCATGCATGTATAGAATGGTATATCTATTTAGTATATATATATATATAAATATGGATCAAAAGACGGAAAATTGAAGAAAAAGAAAATAATAATAATACAGAAAAAAAAATAATATATACCATTTTCTGGACCATTCGTTCAGCTTTTCCAGATCATGGTTTATCACAGTTTCTATCTGGAAAGCATCACGATCTGCACAGCTGAACGATGTGTCATCTGCGAAGAGTCTGCACAGAGAAATAAGTCTTTCTGCAATATCATTAATATATATTATAAAAAGTAATGGTCAAAGGACCGACCCTTGAGGAACTCCAGCTGAAATACTGCAAAGTTTTGAAGAAGATTGCTTGATAACCACTCTTTGTTTTCTATCACTTAAGTAGCTTCTAAACCATTTTAACAGATTTCCATTTATACCATAAGCCTCCATTTTATGTAATAAACCATCATGCCAAACTTTATCAAAGGCTCTGGAGAAATCGCAAAAAACAAAACAACTTATCTCTTTCTTTTCAAGTGAGTTCAATATGCAATTATATATTTCTAACAGTTGGTGAACCGTTGAACATTTAGGAAGAAAACCCGATTGATACTCATAAATTAATTTAAATCTTTGTAAGTAGTTGTAAACATATTTATATACAACACGTTCAATGACTTTGCCTATGCAACTTATGAGTGATATAGGTCTATAATTGGAAGGTAATGAACTATCCCCTTTTTTAAATAAGGCTATAACATTTGCAATTTTCCAGCTGGAAGGATATTTGCACTGCTGCAAGGATTTATTAAATAGAATACATAATGGAATTGCAATTTTTTCTGGACAAATTTTAAGCATCTTATGACTAATGACATCCGGGCTGACGCTTTTTTAGGATTTATAGTTTTTATGATGTCAACAATTTCACTAGTAATAATCACTATATCATTTAATAAATTTTTAGTTTTTTTTGTCGAAATCGGGTAATTGAGCATCAACATCTGCTAGCGATGAAATGAAACAAAAATAATTATATAGAATGTCGCATTTCTCGTCGTCTCTATCGGCAAACTCGTCGAAACGATCATCATTAAGAATATTTTTTAATGGGGGTATGTTATTAGATCCTCTATTTGGCTCAATCAGCATCTTCATAATTTTCCAATAAGTCTTAGAATCTGAAGCGTTATCTAGTATTATATTTTCCAAGTTTTTCTCAAAATTTTCTTTCGCTTCTTTTTTCATATTATTCACTTTATTCCTTTGTTTCTTATATTTATTAATATCCGTTTCTTTTTTAGATTTAATTGATTTTTTTCGTAATCTATCCCTTATTCGAATTGCTTTTCTGATATTACTGTTAAACCAGTGTTTGTCATTGCCACGTATAGTTACTATTTTGGTTGGAATGCTCTCTCTTGCAATGCTGAGGATTTTTTCAGTGAATATAGTGACCATTTCGTCTACTTCCTCAACATTGGAAAAGAGTTCATTCCATTCAACTGCATTCAACATATTTGAAAACTTGTCAACATCTGTTATTTCCATATAACCATATTTCCCGTTTAAACGACTTTGTTTCGGACTTTGGACATTGTAAAAAAATAACAGAGGCATCGTGATCACTGATGTTAGCAGGTACATTCAGTACATCAGAAAAAGAAAATTGTATAGCATCACTTAATATTATCGGATCAAGCAAAGTACTAATGTGGTCAGTTACCCTTGTTGGTTTATTAATTACGTTTTTTAAATTAAATTGATGAATTATTTCATATAACTTATTATTATTATACGAAAATAAATCTGAATTCAAGTCTCCAGAAATCATAATGTTTTCTGTATACTGATAACCAAGTTCAATAGCATGATTTAGCCGTGTCCAATATTCAACACCTGACCATTCCGGTCGATAAGTACAACATAATAAAAAAGTTTGACCTTTACCTCTGATCTCCATCCAGATAGTTTCGTCAATGTGGTTTTCGAGTTCACCTTTTCTGGTGACTGATATATCATCTTTTGTATAAATGAGTAAGCCTCCTCCGGCGTTATTACGATCTTTACGGAATATATTTTGTGAAAATGAATCTAACATTAATTCTTCGTTATTTATATTTGGATCTAAGTGTGTTTTAGTGACTGTTACAATATCAAACTCTCATCTGGAATATGTCTATCGTGTCGGATTTGTTATAACATGAGAAACACGATGGGTGCCATATGTGGAGCAGGATCTGCTTACCCTTCCGTAGCACCTGAGATCACCACCATTTTTTGGTGGGGTTTGAGTTTACTTATTCTTTAATTTTATGTGTTGCGTCATGTGTACTATCGTTTGTCTGTTTGTCTTTTTAATGTTTAGCCATGCATGGCGTTGTCAGTTTATTTTCGATTTATGAGTTTGACTGTCCCTGTGGTATCTTTCGTCCCTCTTTTATCCCAACTTTGAATCGAGTTTTTACCAACGGGAGTATTAAAAAAAAGGTTTTTTTCCTTTCTCAAAAATATGTTAGCGCCGAAGCATTGATCACCCTCGGTGACTAGCAGTAAACCGTATCTATAACTCGTATCTACCTAGTGCCAGACGACATATACTTAATGAGTTAGCCTCTCGTAGCACAGAAAAAAACGTTTGATGTCATAGTGCATAGTTTTTACAGTAATATTGATAAAGTCAAGGTTATAGCAATGATGTAGAATTGTATTTATATTCACTACCTACTTTTACAAAGGGGTGACTTGTATAAGATGTTGAGTTTAAATAAAAAATGTTAGGGTTAGAGTTATGGTTAGGGTAAGACCGATTCTTAAAGTTTCACAGTTCATGCCACAATTTAAAAACATTTGGTTTCTCTTTCAACCAGCATTCATCATTGTACAAGTGAGGATACTTTAAAAGAATTGGTCAAACTTTGTTGCTGAGACGATTTGAAATGTGCAGTGGAATAAATTGTTCATATATAGCTCGACGATTTGGGATTTGGGAGTTTGGCGATAATGCTATGACATTAGCACTATTATATCCATTACATATAACTAACGAATGTTTGATAATAACTACGTTTTAATACACATGAATATTTACAATATATACAATCATTTTGTATTACAATTTCACAGGTTAACTTATCGCATGATAAAGACGATCTGTTTACGTCTGAACATTAGACATAACATTTCACACTAATTTAATCTGATTCCAGAGATGATAAAAAGAAAGTAATTAAATCGCCACAGTTGCAATTGCAGACGACTATAATTTGGACTATAATTGACAAGAATGAACCACTCAAGGTGTCATAAAATTTTGGAATTCCGTTAAGATTAACAATTAACTTTATACACAGTAATAAATTCTTTGGGAAATGTTGTTGCCTTTAACTAATCTTAGCAGACGAAAATGTAGCTTTATTTCAACATAGTTATATTGAAAATTAACGATAAAAATAAATCTTGCAAAAAGTGCAATTAACAAAAACCGATTTCTACTCTATTCAAAATCCTATCTAAAAATCAATCATATTATAAAAGCTGAACACACTATTGTCTTCAATCCAAACTTAGATACATTAAACAGAAGAGATAACGCAGGTTCAAATTGATCTAAGGAAATACAGAAAAAATACTCTTATTTCAGAAAGTCACTGAAACTGGTATACTGATCATGAATATGCTGAAATTTTTTCAATGACTGAATAAAACGAAGGTGGTTTTATCCGTTAGTTTGATGCTGCAAAGATGATGTTCTTTTACTGAATAACTCAAAACCTGGTGGCCTTTAAACGAACTTGAAATAAAGGAAAATACTGATTTGGTTAGTGATGCCTTGTATATTGACTAATGTGAATCTCTATGACAAAGTTGAAGTCATCCTTTCGAAAATTGTGTATCGACAACATAAGGGTTATTTATCCTTTTTGAATAGTAATGGCACTAATACATGACTCCAAATATGTTCCACTTGTCGCGACCAATATTTCCTTTTTCTTTTTAGATTGCGACTTAACTAAAGCGTTTGGTTGTTGACTTACATTTGCTTCAGCAACACATAGAATACTACATAATGATCTAGAACTGTTGACCCTTCCGGAACGCAAGAAAATACATCCAGTTTTTGTAGGGTTTGTGTTTCTAAGTCTTTGAATTTATCTTATTGTTTTGGTATAATTGTCCATTTGATGAATTTATTTTCTGGCTACAATTTTCATTTTATTTAACAAATTCCTCATGGATCCACTATTGGTATATGTATATAACAACAACCTATACAATCGATAGACAGTTAGTAATGCAGTCATAATTGAGTTTTTGATTGATACAATTTACACAGTCCTATACTACATTGTTTGAATAATGGTATAACAAGACTCGCTTTTAGATTACAGAACGTTTTAGACAAATTAAATTAACATTGGTAGCAGTTCAATATGATAAGCTTTTATCCGTCTGAAATTCCTTCGGTGCGGTTCGTTACTTTTAAATGTATATGATATAAGCTTCTTCATTAATTTGCGTTATCTTCTTATTTCTAGAAATGATTCATCCTCCTAACCAGCCTGGTTAACATTACGTAGTTGTAATTTCTTTTCATTTCCCCAATGCCAAGCAGCTGTCAGGGGTGTTTTTGCCATACCATCAACCTGTGCAAGACAAAAAATATTTAAGTAACTGTACTATCTTATCATTTCCTCTGATGTAAGCAGCTTCCAGATGTTTCTCTCCCACATCACATTCTTGAACCAGAAGAAACTGTACAATATTTTCATTTCCTCTGTTACAAGCAACTTCCAAAGGTGTTTTCCCCTCTCTATTAACCCGGTTGATATCTTTCCTGATTCTATAATTAACTGTACTACTTTCTCATTTCTATACCAACATGCAAGTGCCAAACAATTAACCTGGTGAACATCACATCCTTTGTCAATAAGTAATTTAACTATTTTATAATTTCCTTCCTTACAAGCAACTGTCAAAAGTGTATTTTCCGTACCATCAGCTTAGATAAAATCACATCCTTTGTCAATAAGTAGCTGAACTACTTTATAATTTCCTTCCATACAAGCAACTGTCATAGGTGTTTCCTCCCAACCATCAGCCTGGTGAACATCACATCCTTTGTCAATAAGTAACTGAACTATCTTCTCATTTCCTCCGCGACAAGCAGCTGTCATAGTTGTTCGCTTCGTACCATCAGCCTGGTGAACATCACATCCTTTGTCAATAAGTAACTGTACTATCTTCTCATTTCCTCCCATACAAGCAGCTGTCATCGGTGTTTCTCCCGTACCATCAACTTGGGTAACATCACATCCTTTGTCAATAAGTAACTGAACTAGTTTATAATTTTCTCCCATACAAGCAGCTGTCAAAAGTGTTTCCTCCGTACCATCAGCCTGGTGAACATCACATCCTTTGTCAATAAGTAACTGTACTATCTTCTCATTTCTTCCCAAACAAGCAGCTGTCATTGGTGTCTTTTTCGTACTATCAGCCTGGTGAACATCACAGCCTTTGTCAATAAGTAACTGTACTATCTTCTCATTTCCCCCCGACAAGCAGATGTCAAAGGTGTATGTTTCGTACCATCAGCCTTGGTAACATCACATCCTTTGTCAATAAGTAACTGTACTATCTTCTCATTTCTTCCCAAACAAGCAGCTGTCATTGGTGTCTTTTTCGTACTATCAGCCTGGTGAACATCACAGCCTTTGTCAATAAGTAACTGTACTATCTTCTCATTTCCCCCCGACAAGCAGATGTCAAAGGTGTATGTTTCTTTCCATCAGCCTTGGTAACATCACATCCTTTGTCAATAAGTAACTGGACTATCTTCTCATTTCCTCCCCAACAAGCTGCTGTCATGAGAGTTTGTTTCGTATAAACAGCCTGGGTAACATCACATCCTTTGTCAATTAGTAACTGGAATATTTTCTCGTCTCCTCCCTCACAAGCTGCTGTCAAAGGTGTTTTGTACATACCATTAACCTGGTTAACATCACATCCATTGTCAATAAGTACCTGGACAGTTTTATAATGTCCTTCCTCACAAGCAGTTGTCAAAGGTGTTTCCTCAATAGAATCGATCTGGTTAGTATCACATCCTTTGGCAATAAGTAACTGAACTATTTTATCATTTCCCACCGAACAAGCAATTGTCAAAGGTGTTCCCCTAATATCATTGAGCGAGGTAATATCACATCCTTGGTCAATAAGTAACTGGACTATCTTCTCATTTCCTCCCCAACAAGCTGCTATAAAAGGTGTCTCTTCCGTCCTATCAGCCTGGTGAACATCACAGCCTTTGTCAATAAGTAACTGTACTATCTTCTCATTTCCTCCCCGACAAGCAGCTGTCATTGGTGTATTTCCCGTACCATCAACTTGGGTAACATCACATCCTTTGTCAATAAGTAACTGGACTATCTTCTCATTTCTTCGCAAACAAGCAGCTGTCATTGGTGTTTTTTTCGTACTATCAGCCTGGTGAACATCACAGCCTTTGTCAATAAGTAACTGTACTATCTTCTCATTTCCTCCCCGACAAGCAGATGTCAAAGGTGTATGTTTCGTACCATCAGCCTTGGTAACATCACATCCTTTGTCAATAAGTAACTGGACTATCTTCTTATTTCTTCCCAAACAAGCAGCTGTCATTGGTGTCTTTTTCGTACTATCAGCCTGGTGAACATCACAGCCTTTGTCAATAAGTAACTGTACTATCTTCTCATTTCCTCGGCGACAAGCAGCTGTCATAGGTGTATGTCTCGTACCATCAGCCTTATGAACATCACATCCTTTGTCAATAAGTAACTGAACTATCTTCTCATTTCCTTCCCAACAAGCAGCTGTCATCGGTGTATTTCCCGTACCATCAACTTGGGTAACATCACATCCTTTGTCAATAAGTAACTGGACTATCTTTTCATTTTCTCCGCGACAAGCAGCTGTCATAGGTGTATAGTTCGGACTATCAGCCTGGTGAACATCAAATCCTTTGTCAATAAGAAACTGTAATATACTATGCTTTTCTCTGTGACATGGATAATAGTTCTTCAGATCAACATATTTGGTGAAAAAGAAATTAACTATATTATAATATCCTCGATAGCATGATGTTATTAAAGGTTCGGACAGATCACAACTGTCATCAGCATCTGAAGAATCTTCATTGTACTCTATCTTTGGTTCAACATCAACATTTTCTTTATGTTTGGAAGTATTAAGCAAACATTTTCTCGGAAACATTTGTTCAAAAAGAAAGTTGTCGTCTATAGTCTGTAATACTTTGAGAAATTTAGCTCTATGTTTTTCATGTTTCATTTGTGAATTGCAAAAGCATTGATTTATTTTTCCAAGATGTATATCATTTTTTATTCTTTCAAAATATTCCCGTTCATATCTCTTTGATATCAATATAGTAAATTTGTCATATTTTTCATTGATTGATTCTAATTGTGTTCTTTCATTGAAAACTCGGATGTCTCCGTAACGCAATATAAATCTGACCAGCGTATCCTTCGAACCTAAATAAGAACATAAAAAGTCAAACATTTTGTCATGTAATACCCTGTATTCACTTTTTATTTTCACTAAGTAAGTTCCAATCATGCTGTCAAAAGTTGATTTCATTTTGATTCTCGATGTACCTCGATTCAATTCGCAGATTTCATAAATGTTTTCCCAGACATCTTTATTTTTGTTATTGCTTTCATTAGTGATGTCAAATAAAGACTCCCTCATTATGCCATTGTGAATTACACATAAAAGTAGGGAGCAATATTTGTGTGGATTTATTGCTTTTAACTTTTCCCATTCTTGTTGGTATGTATCGTAGGGACAGTGTAAAAATTCTGTTAAATTGAATTCTTCATTTTTGGAGTATAGATAACACATTAAAGGTGTAAACTCTACATTTTGATCTTTCAACAACTCACAACTAGTTTTTGATAAATACTTCATACATATCTTTAATTTGTCTCCTTTTGAGTATTCTTCAGATAAGTTGAAGATATTTGGTTGGAAAACTGTACATGATTTACATACAGTTTCCTCAAGATAAATATCTAAACGGCATGTTGCTACTATTTTTATTTTCCCCTTCCCAAGCATCCGTTTTAACTTGTCTTCATTTTTTATCAACCATTCAATGTCCGACATACTAGGTGTAAATCGTCCACAAATATCATTAATAACAAACAACTGCCTTTTGTCCATATTATAATGGTTAAATATATCCTGAATTCCTAAACATGGTACTATACAATAACTTGTTGTCGAATGTATTTTTAAAGCGACATGCTGCATCAACATGCTCTTACCGATGCCAGGTTCACCTACTATTAATACAGTATGTGCTGATTCAAGGCACTGTAAAACCTTTATAACAGCAGGCGTTTCAACGAACATTATTTCTTCCTTTTTCCAAAATTCCATCTCAACAAATTGAAAATCTGAAGAAAAAAAAATGAAATAGTATTCAAAATTGTCGTGGAAAGCCTTGATTTTTTTGTTGTTTTTAAACGATGTATTTGTTTCATTTACCACGTAAATCATTTGAAACATGCAACAAGTTGTTTTTTCGAATCGGTAAATCCTGATTAAGGGCGTCAGCATTAATCATATTTCCATATCCATTAATTGATTTGAAATCACATTCAAAAGAGTGAATGAAAATGTACAAAATGATATAGTAAAATGGAACGAACAGGTTTCAAAACAAAGTTTACTTTAGGATGACAATTCGTTGATTTTCAGATAAATCTACTAATTTGATTGATACAAGCCACGCTACCATCATGTAGTACAACGTATTTTTATATTTGATCATTTTTTTCTAGTTTTAGTCGAGTGCGACTAGGTGAAGGTAGACTTTTACTGAACCAATAACGATGCCTTGTTGTATAATATGGAACTTGAAGCACAGGTGGTCAAACAGAAATCATAATAAAAGTTTTATTACTACATGCTTTTTTGCTGCTTGTGGGTTAACAATTTAAATAGCACACAACGTACTTATTCTAAACTCATATAATACTCTTTAGTTTGAGTTGGTCTCTTAAGCTTGGTTACGGACGTAATTTTAAGAACGCAATATGTAGTAGAGAAATGAAAAGAAGTAGCGGATTCTTAAACGATAATCAACGAGCGACGTTAGTTGCAAGTTGATTATCGTTTTCGAGAATCTACTACTTCTTACCAGTTCTCCAGCTTAACCCATTTCTAGCAAAACGACTGGTTTTGTTATGATTTGACAATGAATCAACTGAATTTCATAACAATGATGTCGTATTTAGTCTTTTTTCATTCTATAAGAGCTGGAAATGATAATATCAACTCGGTTAACTTCTACATTTAAGTTAACATAAGTGAAATATTATAAGTTAAATGGGTTGTTACATGTACTTTCCCTTCTTGATACCAGATTTCATATCTTTATATATTTGTACTTGTATATATTTAGTTTTTAATCATTACATTAAAATTATATAGATTTTGGTATTGATGATTTATAAAATCGACATATATTGATATATTGAATTTATTGATTTTTTTTTCAAGTTAAAAAATTTTTTTTTTAAATTAAGAATCTTTTGAAATTTATATATCACGCAATCTGTAATCACTGACAGAAGCTTTACGATTGGCTACAATTAAGACGTACTCCATCAGGTACACAAATTTAGCGCAATTGCAACAATATTATCATGTTATGATGCGCCACATGATTTTGCTTGTCTTATTTGACCAATTATACCATGTATACATCATTCAAATATGACGTGCTTATTTCGCTTTATGAACAAACCCTTGCGCTAAATCCAATATTTTCTTTTGCATATGCGTATATTGACTACTGCAGAATAATGAATTTTATCAAATTGGCATGCATTTAATTTATTTCATAAACTTAAAACACTTCCAATTTCTTAAATGATGCACATGTTGTTACTAATTCATTATTACGACTGTAATGTTTTGCATTCCGAAATTGACATATTTGACCTAGATATATACGACAACCGTTCATGCTGGCTGTTGAAGAACTCCTCCCTCTAAAAAATCACAGTACCAGCTGTTTCTTTTTTACAAACAAAAAAGGAAGGCTCATGGAAGAGGCTACTCAATCGCTTTATACTTATACACATCGGAAATAGAATTTACCTTCATTGTAGAAAAATTTCTCGACCAAACGATTGTTAAAATGTTTGGTATAATATGTTTTATTTTCAGGGCGATTATTTTATTTCTGAATTCATCAGAAGAATGTTTACGGTCGTAGCTGATGTATCACACTTTATTCAAATTAGAGTCCGTTCAATGTTGATGTATATTTGGACCATTTATAATCAAAAAATTTAACAAAATATTGATAATGTGATATCTTGATCAGACTAAAACAATAAGTAAGCATTTGCTATGATGAAAGGGAATTAAAGTTCGTTTGAATTAAAAGTGACAAGTTTAATGGGCATGTGGATATTTATTTTATCAAGGCATTGTAATATTTTTTTCTAATTCTTCGTCAATATATATCCCTCTCTGCACCCATTGTATCAAAAGAATTTAATCAACGTGTGGTTCGTTTGTTAAAATCCGATTATGACGTCGAATTTTCTTGTTTCCTCGTAATTTCCTATTGTGATGGCATGAAAAAAGGCGACTATGCCTGATGACGTCACATAGGAAGAACACATCTTTTTGCCGGCCATTCGCAAAGACGAAATAAGTTAGCCTGTGTATTGTTTGAAACTCATTAGATTAGATTACAAAAGCGAATTATCTTTGAGATAGAAAAACAGTTTATTGACATGTATTGACAGTTTTGCGTTTTAAGAGTGTTATTTATAAATTAATATATGCCCGCATTCGTGGAAAGTTGTATCCTGCATGGACTGAAGACTCTACTGATTATCAAGACAATACGCGCGACTTCGAACCCTTCATCGTTTTTGTGAGGTTCAAATATCGTAATGTAAAAGTAAAAAGTTATGATACAAGTTATCTTAAGTTAACACAGTGGTCGGTTGATGCTTGAAAAATAATCTACTGTAAGAACAATAGACTGACGTCAAAGAAATGGATTAAATGATATGCATGTAATATTATGGAAAGACTATTACTGTATATATTGCTTTATCATGAAGTTAATTAAAACTCACCATGGCATGGGCTCTGGCTATTGTTTTCTCTTAGTATCTCTTAAATAATAAAGGGTAAATATCAATAATATTCTATCAAAAATATGATCATTTTAACACAAAGATCGATTATTTTCATGACTTTTTTTTATTTTTTGTTACATAGATGTGGCAACAGTTTTTCAGAACAATAATAGAAATCAATCGTAACTTGCCTTGTTAAGTCTAATTTTCAATTTCAATTGAAACGTTGAACTGGTAAATTAGCGTTGTTTTGCATATTATTCAAAAAGATAACATCCCAAACAACAAGTTTACTTAATTTAAACCTGGTGTGATCGTAAAACATTTTTGCAGGTATAGCACCTTTTATAAAAACCTTAAACTCACACAGATGGTGAGCGCAAAGAGCAGAAAAAAAGATGTCTCCTTCATTCGACGGATTGGCATAACAATAAATCAAAAAGTTTGAATTATTTTTGCATTAATTTGTTCAAAACAAGTATTCAATTCTTGATATATTGTTATGCCACAACCATTACATTCCGAGTTTTGGAATGCCTCACGATTGTTGTTTGTCACTCAGAATTACGGATTCAAATAAAATGTACATGTGACATGAGTAATGTAATTATTCCAAAGCATAATATGTTGGAAAAATAATGTTAACGGATAAGACAAAAAAAGGAATTGTTTCGAATTGACACAATTGAAAAGTCTTTTTTTTTAATGTATAAGTGTTATAATGTGTTGTCCTGTATTAAATTCAATTATGGTTCGGGTTATGATTAATGTCAACTGTTGCACAAATCTGTGTTGCATCCTATCTTCTTTTCTAATTATCAACATGAGGTCATTGAATGATTAATCTGAACTGTGACATAAGTACAGGATCATTGCACGGGATTTTGCACAAACGATTATACGAATTTTTAAAAAGTAAAATGTATTGTTATGAATTAAAACTACATTTTTTTCAATAGACCACTTTCGAGTTCCTCCCATTTACTTCAAAATCTTTGGTTTAAGTGAATATCATTCATGTATTTAGGGGCATTGTCACTTCCTTCCCATGTTGACAAGCGGTTGAATAATATTTATAGATTATAACATGTCCTTTTCCATATTGACTCTGGTATCATCTCAACACTCCCATATCAGCCCGAGGCTTATAATATTTTTATCACATCATATTTAAGTTCTGCAGAAAAACGTTCAATTATAACTATTTGAAAATTTTTCACAACAGTTAAAATCTAAAATCATTTATCACATTTTCCATAATTTTTCTATTTACCGCTAGCTTTATTGTAACATTTCCACTTATTTTTCAATATCGATATTTAAAATAACAGTGACGTTTCGTTATTTGGAATCGGGGCACATTAACCAATAACCACTTGTTTGCCCCAGGCAGCAATATGAGTAGGGCAATTTTGCGGTTACAAATGCAAAACTCAACGTGTTCTTACCAAATATATGATAAGATCGATACTATTATTGCACGAATTATGCGGCAAATTAAGTTCTTATAATTAAAAATTAGCGTTTATGTCATGAGGGAATGTGATTTTAAGTACATACAGAACAATAATTATTTATAGTTTGTCCTATATAATGATGACGATCACGAGGACACTCGAATGTCTATAGAAATGATGGGTACAGTCGATTCTCTTTATCTGTTAACGACTTCATAACGGCACATATTTTTATGATCTTTCACAGTGGTCTGGTTTTTAATAGCCGACTATACGGTATATGTTCTTCTCAATATTGAGGGAAGTACGGTTGCCTGTAATTCTTATCATATGTTTTTCATTGTACATCTGCCCAAACTTATTTCTTTTTAATAGTTATATTACTTACTTAATTGTGTATCATGATCCACAAGCACCTGCAAATATCCAAAGTTATATTTTGTGCTTTTACTGATACATTTATGTTATAAATGCCACAGATAATTTAAATCCGATACATGACCTCTAACGGAACATTTAAGAGAACATAGACCAAAGATTTTATTCATAACAAGTTGATTTGAGGATAAAACAAATATTATGTAAATATACGTCGAAGAATGTTTTAAAATTCAAAATGTCAAAATTGTTCGAAAATTCAAAAATTGTCACACGGACTCGTAATTGCATGGTGGTATATGTTTTTAAACCGACTAGAACCAGTTTCTACATTTAAAAATGCATGTACCAAGTCCGGAATATGACAGTTGTTGTCCATTCGTTTGATGTGTTTTATAATTTGATTTTTACATTTGATTAGGGATTTTCCGTTTTCAACTTTCCTCGGAGATCAGTATTTTTTTTATTTCTTTTTCTGGTTATGAATAAATTCAAGACTAATCATTAAGAAGAAGACCTGGCTGAATCGAACCAGTCTCTCTGTTTCCAAGTAGTTATATCGTCTATGCCCCTAGTTATAAATCATAAGTCTATCAATTCAATACGCATTTGTCTTGATGTAATGAAATACTTTTACAAATGTACAAATATATGTGATATGATTAGTATACTATAAGAAATTAGTGGTTGAGCGACTTCAAAAGGGCAAACACTAATTTCCAAAGCAACACTGCTTCGTGCGTTTTTTATTTCGTTTTGGAATACATGTCTTCTGCAGAAGTGGAACTATTGCCGCTGATGTGTTCAACGTTAACGGGACATAATTAGCTTTGATGCATATATATTTCCTAATTGGTTTTCCGAAACAATGGAAAGATTTGTAACTTGAAGTTTTCGAAATAGGCACTTACAAATCTTAAATAAAGTCAAAATGATCAAAATGGATTTGATAGAGAACTTCCAAATGTATTTGCAGTCTTACTCACTTTATCTATTTCAAAGAACCGTTTCTCTATATCTTTCTTTAATAGGTCCAGGTTATGGAGGAGGAGGATTTCAACTTTTTCCAGTTCATTCTGCATCCTTATAAAATTACTATCTGTTTCTGTTGTTACCAGTTGTAAATATTCAGCAAGCGCACATGTTTGTTGACGAAACTCGTTAACTAATTCAAGACCATAAGTTGTACCACTAAGAAAACGTGGACCTAAACAAACAAAGAAGTAAATTTAAGTAAAAATGGGTAATTACTTGAACAGTAATAAAAAAACTAGAGGCTCTAAAGAGCCTGTGTCGTTCACCTTGGTCTATGTGAATATTAAAGGAAGCAGATGGATTCATGACAAAATTGTGTTTTTGTGATGGTGATGTGTTTGTACATCTTACTTTACTGAACATTCTTGCTGCTTAAAATTATCTCTATCTATAATGAACTTGGCCCATTAGTTTTATTGGAAAATGTTAGTAAAAATTTACAAATTTTATAGAAATTGTTAAAAACTGACTATAAAGAACAATAACTCCTAAGGGGGTCAATTGACCATTTCGGTCATGTTGACTTATTTGTAAATCTTACTTTGCTGAACATTATTGTTGTTTACAGTTTATCTCTATCAATAATAATATTCAAGATAATGACCAAAAACAGCAAAATTTCCTTAAAACTAACAATTCAGGGTCAGCAACCGAACAACGGGTTGTCCGATTCATCTAAAAATTTCAGAGCAGATAAATGTTGACCTGATAAACAATTGACAGATTTGCTCTAAATGCTTTGGGTTTTGACTTATAAGCCAAAAACTGCATTTTACCCCATGTTCTATTTTTAGCCATGGCGGCCATCTTGGTTGGATGGCCGGATCAACGGACACATTTTTCAAACTACTAACCCAAAAAATGATTGTGGCCAAGTTTGGATTAATTTGGCCAAGTAGTTTCAGAGGAGAAGATTTTTGTAAAAGATAACTAAGATTTACAAAAAATGGTTAAAAATTGACTATATAGGGCAATAACTCCTAAAGGGGTCAACTGACCATTTCAGTCATGTTGACTTATTTGTAAATCTTACTTTGCTGAACATTATTGCTGGTTATAGTTTATCTCTATCTATAATAATATTCAAGATAATAACCAAAAAGAGCAAAATTTCCTTAAAATTACTAATTCAGGGCCAGCAACCCAACAACGGCTTGTCCGATTCATCTGAAAATTTCAGGGCAGATAGATCTTGAACTGATAAACAATTTTACCACATGTCAGATTTGCTCTAAATGCTTTGAGTTTTGAGTTATAAGCCAAAAACTGCATTTTACACCATCTTCTATTTTTAGTCATGGCGGCCATCTTAGTTTGATGGCCGGGTCACCGGACACATTTTTCAAACTACTAACCCAAAAGATGATTGTGGCCGAGTTTGGATTAATTTGGCCCAGAAGTTTCGGAGGAGAAGATTTTTGTAAAATATAACTAAGATTTACGAAAAATGGTAAAAAATTGACTATAAAGGGCAATAACTCCTAAAGGGGTCAGCTGACCATTTCAGTCATGTTGACTTATTTGTAAATCTTACTTTGCTGAACATTATTGCTGTTTACTGTTTATCTCTATCTATAATAATATTCAAGATAATAACCAAAAACAGCAAAATTTCCTTAAAATTACTAATTCAGGGGCAGCAACCCAACAATGTGTTATCCGATTCATTTGAAAATTACAGTGTTCTATTTTTAGCCATGGCGGCCATCTTGGATGGTTGGCTGTGTCACACATTTTTTTAACTAGATACCCCAATGATGATTGTGGCCAAGTTTGGTTTAATTTGGACCAGTAGTTTCAGAGGAGAAGATTTTTGTAAAAGTTAACGACGACGACGGACGCCGGACACTAAGTGATGAGAAAAATGTGTTTTCAGAAGATTAAGCTTAAATAAATTGCTTCGCTGAGCGCAGCTTGATACGACAGCAGATGTCCAACCCCGAAAAAGGTTTGGTCCAAAATGGACACCATATTCACACTGGATAATGTGATAATTCACATGGTAATTAAAATTTTGACACATAATAGCTTTCTGACTCAGAATAACTGTAGTCAAAGAACTTCAAATTGGTTATATAATTTAAATTTATGTTCAGCATTTTCGGCTTTTGTGCAATACATTATGCTGTTGAATATGAACCCCCCAAACAAAAATTTGAAGAAATGTTCTTACAATTTCTGAAATCTGAAATGAGACAAAATGTTACCCCTTCTTGATTTTTTTCCTGTATTCCCGACAAATATCTTTCCCTCAAGATATGGTCAGTATCTCAATTTCTTATGGAGTTTGCAACAATAATTACCCAATTAAATACATCATACAAGTTTTAAACTATAAAATAACGCACATAGTCATGGTTAAAACTAATATTAATTATTAGTAAAGTTCTGTTAAAAAATGAATTGACAGCTAAACATCCAAGACAATTATCATTTCTTAATACAAGCAGGGTAAGCGAGTTAATCAAACATTGGTTTAATTGATTTGGAGTACCTCCCTTACACTGCTTTTCAAATGTCTATATTGTCCTTCAAGGTTGTCCCTGTCTGTTGCCACCAATTCCTAAATGTTTAAAGCCATAAGCCCTCAAAGTCAATCCTAACCATCCCTTTGTAATATGAAAACTTGAGGTATAATTTCAGAGAAATTCATAAACTTTAACACAAGTCATTGTTTGGAAACTACACAAATGCTTATTTGGGCCTCTTTTTTTTTGCCCCTAATTCCTAAACAGTTATGACCATAACCCCAAAAATCAATCCCAACCTTTCTTTAGTGGTGAAAAACCTTGTGTTAAAATTTTATAGATTTCTATCTAGTTATTATCCGGAAAGTATCTGTCTACGGACAATGCTGACGACGACGACGACAACGTGAAACCAATATACGACAATTTATTTTTATTTTTGGGTCCGTATAACAAGAAAAGATGTGGTATGATTGCCAATGAGACAACTCTTCCCAACATACCAAATGACAGAGAAATTAAAAAATATATGTCACTATACGGTATTCAACAATGATCAAAGTTAGCAATTAAAAGCCTCGAATGTCAAATGTAAAAAATTTCAAACAAGAAACACGAATTTTGACTCCGGAATGGATATTTTTTCGACAGGTTACTTACCTTGTGGTAAGAAGATCCTAAAACTCGGACAATTATGAGGGACCAACATAAGTTATTGATAATATTTTAGTAAAGTAATTTCATTCTGTCTATATATATATATTTCTCTAATTCTTCGTCAATTTATCCCTTTCTGCACCTATTGTATAAAAAAAATTTAATTAACGTCTGGTTCGTTTGATCTCAGTACTTCATTTGTTAAAATCCGATTATGACGTCGAATTTTCTTGCTTGCCTCTGAAATTCCTATTGTGACGGCATGAAAAAGGCGACCATGCCTGATGACGTCACATAGAAGGAACACATCTTTTTGCAGATCATTGGAAAAGAAGGTATAAGTTTACCTGCAAAATGTTAGAAAATCATTAGAGAAACAAATTCTACCACCAAATATCGTGTAATACGATATCTATCCACTCTCGACAGTTAAATTTTAAATATTTAAAACGCTCGGGCAAGCCTCGCGTTTTAAATTTGAAAATTTAACTGTCTCGAGTGGATAAATATCGTATTACACTCGATGCAGTGGTAGAATATTTATATATATATATGTTCAGCAAATTAAAAAACAATTATCAAAAATACGTATTTAAAACATTACCATTCATTTCCCATTTTTCTATTTCCCCGATGATTTGCGTTTCCTCATTGAGACTCAGTTTAAGGTCCGTTACCAGCTTCTTCATCAGTTGGAATGAATTGGAATACTTAACACAATCCCATTCAGTAAAATCACAATGAGCCCAAGAATTTCTTATATATCGTCGTACCTGTCATGAAAAAAATATGTCATTATGTTACAGTTTTGATCCAATGATGAAAATTTGATGGAAAATTTGCATATCTGCTATATTCTACATTCTTGATTTAATCACAGTATGACTTGTTCCTACATTTCTTTTCGTAGTCATTGCACAAATGAGTGATGTCCTATTTTGTCACATGGAAAAAAATTAACAACCGTTAAACGAATTTTGAGTAAACTGGCAAGCCACTTAAATTTTAAAATTGGATCACGTTTACCGGTAAATTTATTTAATATTTCAATTCTGATCTAAATATACAAACAATTTTTAACAGATGTTTTATCAAGATTTTTCAATTTAGTTAATCAAATTTTTAACAGATGATTTATCGAGAATTCTCAAATTTGATTAATCACACTTAATATAAATGAAGACTTCTCACTTCCCAAATGATGAATGTCTCAAACTTTATTCTAATGAAATGCTTAGTTCACACCATGCATTCAATTTGTTAGTGTAACAATTTTTAGGCCTTTTGAAACCTCTCGTTATAAAAATATTGAGTTTTGATTAACATCTCTTTGGTTTCATTAAACTACCTTTGAAATACTACTTGTGTCACAAGTAAATAGAATACTACAAAACACATTAAACGAATAATATAAGTTACGGATCATGTCAGAAGGATGGTTCTTTGGGGGCCTCTTTTACATTGATATATCGAAAGTATATTCATTAAAGTATAATGATACTAGCGTGGTGCATGTTAAAAGAACAACTATTTTTCAAAAGTGTGTGTTTACTTGTTGAAAATTTAACGATGTAAAATGTATCCTTATTGAACCATCCCTTTTCTGACTTAACCCTGGGGTCAAAGAATAAACTGTATCATTATTGAACTTGTGTTTCCAAATGTAAAGGTACCAATTAAGACATATACTTAACGTACATCCTCGGCAACCAATTTCACGACTGGATCGAACTGGTCAATGTTGATGATCAATCCCAGCAAAGCGGAGGAGTCACATGTGTCATCAAAGCCCGTGTAATGTGCCATGTGTGTTTGTAGGAATAGTTTGGACAAATCCACAACACTCTTTATCTTGTAGTCGTACTTCGATTTCTTATTACCATGTTTGACTTTGTTGTTGCCGACTCCTTCGTAATTAAGGAAGGTCTTGTTTGTTAGTGGATGATTTTTTAAATGATTTGGAAACGTTTGTACATCAATGTTATGTTTTATAGATAACTGATAACAAAGTTTTGTTAAAGCTGGAACGACATATTTCCTAATGGCTGGGGATATAACGCTGTGTAGACATATTCCAACAACCAACCATCTTTTCTGATTTTCTTCTAAATCTGCTGGTTTTGCTGTAAATAAGGTTGATTTATTTTTAATTTTCTGTCAAATTAAGAGAGCATGTCAATTAAGGACAGGGATGGAGTTTAACATTTGATATATAATATTTGTGGAATAAGCGTTGTTTACAGCAGAATATGCACATACTCTGTATGTCGTTGGTACTGCCATGCGTCTGATATGTAAAATAGTTCAAATAATTGGATTTCAGTTTCTTTACGAATTTATATATATGTTACAGTAAATAGGTGAAATTTGGAATTACACGTAATTACTAAACATTTCAGTAAATGCCTGTAATTACTAGTCAATTTAGTAATTACATGTATGTACTAGTTGTTTCAGTGATTACTGGTATTCACTGATTTTTTTTGTCATTTATTAGATTTAATTTTGGTCAACATAATATGTACGATAATTTAAGTTTGAAGTTGGATTCATAACAAACTGCACATATACATATTATAGTTAATTACTATTAATAAGTATTGCAATATGCATTGTGTTTAAATGCAATATCAGTATTTAGTTCTGTTTTAATCTTTAATCAATCCTAATTCTATCTTACTTTTGAGATATAGTTTTTCATATGTGACGTAATTTTTCTGCTGTTTCAGAAATTTCATATGTTCAAGTTTTTAATGCCTTTTCACCATCGTATGTGACGTAATTTTTAATGCCTTTTCACCGTCGTATGTGACGTCATTTTCATAATTTACTGCGTTGAGGCCTGGACTGAGTCGGGTGTGTCTATTCTTTGTTGGTCATTCATTATGTATTCGTGTTTGTTATATGTAATGAGTTAATACTTCAGTTTCATTATGTATATCTGTTATATTCATTTGATAAAATTTACTGTTTGCAATAGCATTAATTGTTCTATATAATTAGGATTTTCTTATCCCAAGCATACAAACTTAGCCGTATTTGACACAACCTTTTTCAACTTTTGATCTTCAGTGCTGTACAACTTTGTATTTTTTTTTCGCTTTCGATCTTTTATATCTGGGCGTCATTGGTGAGTCTTGTGTGGACGTAACGCGTTTTTGGTGTATTAAATTTTAAACCTGATGTTTTTTGTTATTCATTAATCATGTGTTTCTTTGTCTAATACGTTTTCCTATTTATTTGTATAGTAGTCCTGTAATATTATGTTGTCATTTCTATGTTATATTTAACATTGCCATTAAAATGCGAGGTTTGGCATGCCACAAAACCAGGTTCAACCCACCATTTTTTCCTTTAAAAATGTCCTGTACCAAGTCAGGAATATGGCTATTGTTATATTATAGTTCGTTTCTGTGTGTGTTACAGTTTAACGTTGCGTCGTTTGTTTTCTCTTATTTTTGAGTGTAAATTGATATTGCGATAAGACGTCTCACGGTACTTGTCTATCCCAAATTCATGTATTTGGTTTTGATGTTATATTTGTTATTTTTGTGGGATTTTGTCTGATGCTTGGTCCGTTTCTGTGTGTGTTAGTTACATTGTAGTGTTGTGTCGTTGTTCTCCTCTTATATTTATGCGTTTCCGTCAGTTTTAGTTTGTCACCCCGATTTTGTTTTTTTGTCCATGGATTTATGAGTTTGAACAGCGGTATACTACTGTTGTCTTTATTTACAGCTATTTACTAACTTCATATTTTTGTTTAAAGATTAAAGACATAATTCAAGATATCAAATAAGAAAGTAAAGGGGTAGGGATTTTTGGGGCTTACTTAAGGATTTAGGATTATAAGGCACATTAAAAGTGCATACACTTTAGTGTTTGTGAATTTAAACTTGAAAATGGTTGTTTTTTAAGTTTTGAAACTCCCTAAAAATCATTTTCAGCATGCAAGACAATGTCATGATATTAATCCAAAATTGAGAAATACATTTTTTAGAAGTTTATAGGCAACTTAGCCAGCTCTTTTTTAAGATATACATTAGATTATGTCAAATTTGGTTAAATGATTTTGATAATTCTTAAAATCTCATAATTTTGTTAAGTTCAAATCTCCATCAGGCATACTTTGCAACTCAACTTGGCCAATGACATGAGTTAAATTTCTTTTACAAAATAGGTTTAAATATGACTTCTTTTGTCAGACATTTACGATGAAGATGACATTCTTCACAAGCAAATTTATACAAATTGATGGCGTTAAGAGTCACATTTTCATATTTCCGTGTTTTTGCATGTGTGTCTCTTTTTTATGAGATTTTCAAGACCTCCAAACTGAAGCTTATATACCTGCAACAAAATTTTATCATCGTTTCTACCTGAAAAAGAATAATCTTTTTGTGGATTAAATAAGTCAACTAAATGGTCTATCCCTTTTCTTTGACTTTTAATGTTGACATTATTTTCCTTTTCGTCGAGCCTGCTACTTTTGTCGCAAAAGCGAAACATAGGGAACCAATCTAATTCCGCCGCCAACGACGTCCATAACTAATAATGAATATTCACTCTGTGGTTCAAGTTTTTTTTTAATTTTGATAACTTTCTTAAATTATCCTGGATTTCTACTGTCTGGAGTGGATAAATATCGTATTACACTCGATGCAGCGGAAGAATCTATATTTATCATGTGTTAATGATAAAAAAATAAATTTCAAGAAGTAAATTTGGTAAAAATAAAATCAAGTTTTTCCGTATTTTACTTATAAATAGACTTAGTTTTTATGACGGTTAACATAACATTCACACTGTGGATGAAGCTTTTTAAATTTTAATAACCTTCTCAAAATATCCTGGATTTCTACCTAACTTGGACAGAAGCTTGTTTATGATTATAAGATAATATCCAGAAGTAAAGTTAGTAAAAAAAATCTTTTTTCGTATATTTACTTATAAACAAGAGTGCACACACTGAAATGTCTCGCCTTCTTTACTAATCATTGATAATATGTTGATAGTCCTAAGTATAAAGCTTTATTACAACTGTCACATAAACTTAACATTCACCAAGATAGCTAAACAAAGACCAATGAACCATAAAAATGAGGTCAAGGTCAGATGAACCATGCCAGGCAGATATGTACAGCTAACAAAGCTTCCATACAACAAATACAGTTGACCTACTACTTACAAAAATGACTTATAGTTTGAGAAAAATAGACCAAAACACAAAAACTTAACACTGTGCAATGAACCGTGCAATTGAGGTCATGGTCAAATAAAACCTGTGGGACTGACATATAGATCATAATATATTTCCATACACCAAATATAGTTGACCTTTGGCATATAATATTAGATAAAAAGACCAAAACTTAAAAACTTAACTTTGATCACTGAACCATGAAAATGAGGTCAAGGTCAGATGACATCTGCCCGCTAGACATGTACACCTTACAATCATTCCATACACCAAATATAGTAGACCTATTGCATAAAGTATGAGAAAAACAGACCAAAACACAAAAACTTAACTATAACCACTGAACCATGAAAATGAGGTCAAGGTCAGATGACACCTGCCAGTTGGACATGTACACCTTCCAGTCCTTCCATACACCAAATATACTAGCCCTATTGCTTATGGTATCTGAGATAAGGACTTGACCACCAAAACTTAACCTTGTTCACTGATCCATGAAATGAGGTCGAGGTCTAGTGAAAACTGTCTGACGGGCATGAGGACCTTGCAAGGTACGCACATACCAAATATAGTTATCCTATTACTTATAATAAGAGAGAATTCAACATTACAAAAATTCTGAACTTTTTTTTCAAGTGGTCACTGAACCATGAAAATGAGGTCAAGGACATTGGAAATTTGACTGACGAAAACTTCGTAACATGAGGCATCTATATACAAAGTATGAAGCATCCAGGTCTTTCACCTTCTAAAATATAAACCTTTTAAGAAGTTAGCTAACACCGCCGCCGTAGCCGCCGCCGTAGCCGCCGCCGCCGCCGGATCACTATCCCTATGTCGAGCTTTCTGCAACAAAAGTTGCAGGCTCGACAAAAACGGACTAGTTTTTTTATGTTAACATACCATACACTCTGCAGTTAAAGTTTTTAAAACATTTATTTGATTTCATAAACCATCCTGAATTTTTACCAAATTTGGACGGAAGCTTCTTACAGAACTAGCCAAAAGATAGTATCTAGTGGGAAATTTTAATATTTTTTTCCCTGTTTTTGTTGAGCCTGCGACTCACAATAAAAGAAGGCGAGACACTGGATTCTGTGAAACCCTTACAATTTTGATAGCTGAATACATCGGTAACCCATCTCCAGCTAGGGGTTGAATTGAGGGTCAAATGAATATGTATTCAATAAGGTCCAATAATTAACTTCCAAGTACACAACTCATCAACCATGTTTCTCAGCTTATTTAACAAAATAGAAACTGATAGGCTGCTGAAAGTGAAATATAGTTTCACTTTATCATTTTCATTTATGATTTAACAACAACAAAAATCATATATTTTTTTTCAAATCTCGTAGCTAATGCACCTATAGCAAAAAGGTACATTTTATGCTGAGTACTCACTGATTTCCTAGTATTACCAAAACTTTTGATCAGTTGACCATATTACAACATTGTTTTAACAGTTAGTAAATAGGTGTAAAAATTCATTTTAAAATTAGTAATTACTGGAAATTACTGGGCCGTTTTAGGAATTACTTGTATTTACTAAGTGCATCGGGAATTACATGTAATTCCTAAATTTTAGTAATTACATGTAATTCATAATTTCACCTATTTACTGTAACAAATATATAAGCATTATTGATGAAAAGGGTAAAGAGGTCAGATATATTCATTGATAAAGCTGTAAATACTTTCTTCAACAACATCAATTCAAACTCATGTTTAGTACATCTTCAGCTGAACGTCGTATTGAAGATCGCATGAACTTGGATTCAAATAAGTTTGATTTTTATTTACTTGCAACTCAATAATACTAAAGTTGCTTTTTAGTATATTTTGATAGTAAACCCACAGTCACCGCTTATTACGATATATTATTATAACATTCCGTTTGTTAAATGATTTTAACAATTAACAATTATATTTTAGGTTTTAGTTTTGATTATAGCTTATATAAAATAACATGTGGTATAATTGCCAATATGACAACTTTCAACCTTGATTATTCAAGGAAATGTTATATGTGAAGCAACAGTTTTCTTTTCTAGATAAGGGGATATGTTTTAGTTTAACACGGAGAGGCTTCCATAGCAAACTCTTCCTTATAAGGGTTTTTCCTTATTAGATGACGGTGTTCCTTACGTCCTTCTTACAGCAAAACTATTTCCAAAAAGGTTGTTCTGTTCATTTCTGTCATTGTTACTGAAGTGTCGTTTTAGATTTCATCGAACGTAATCTACATATACCATGTCATCCTAAAGTTATGGACATATTGGTGAAAAAATACTTAAAACCTTATACATATTCCTTTTATAGAAACAAAGTACTACTATTGTTTGGAGGTTTGCCTGATTATTTTAACAGGGATTATTTTAAACTGATAAACCGTTTTAAAATGTTAGATTTACAAACATATTGATCCTTTGGATATATGTTGCATGAGCAAGTTGTTTCAAAACTGTTAGAATGCACATGATCAACCAATCCATATCAATGAATTTATTATTGATGCTTTCTCTTAAGGAAGTTCGCTACTCAGTTTAAAAATAATAAGCTTTTCATAACATTAGTATATATAGATAGGGGATTAATAAAGGAACATTAAGAGCAAAAATAAGAGATAGGTCAATGTACTTGTTTTCGAGATATTCGCCATTGAAATTTTGACGGGAAAACGTTCTCTCTTGATTTGTCAAAGCTTAATCATTGACAAGTTAAACTTCTCAAAAACTATTACAAATTAATTAAGATTTTTTATTACTGTTACAGATAGCTTATAATTATGCAATAACATATTTATAAAACGAAAAATGCGGTTGAACGGGCTTTTTTTAAGCCATTCAAATAGATAAAACTAGAGGATTCCGAAAATGGAACAAAAATGACAAGCGAACTTCCGTAAGACAAAGGTACCATTATTTAAACGCAAAACTTTAAAGAACATGTATGGTCACAATTTGTTTATTACATAAAGTACGAATACCTGTTGCTCGTGGATGTTTTGAAAAATCGCATCCATTTCATCTTGTAACTCTTGCGGTATAGAACGTTTTAAGCTACTTGATGTTGAAGGTTCTTCTTCCATGTTCTGTGTGTAACAGGCTGGGTGTTGTCACTACATGTGCTTTTATAGATTGTCTTTCATTTCTAGATCTTTTTTACATCATTTAACAGCATTTTTCTTATTGGTAATTTATTCTATGAAGATAATATTAAGCAGCATACAGTATGTTATTTGGTTTATAAAAATGTTAATCCCTTAAGTTATCATAAACGTTTTACAGGATAACACTAAAGATGTTTCATTGAAAGGCTAATCCGTATAAAACCAGAAAACACTTAAAAAACAATTAGAAGAAGTATCAAAACAATCGAATGTTCTTAGAAGATTTAACTAGAGGCTCTTAAGAGCCTGTGTCGCTCACCTTGGTCTATGTGCATACATGTATAAAACAAAGGACACAGATGGATTCATGACAAAATTGTGTTTTGATGATGGTGATGTGTTTGTAGATCTTACTTTACTGCAAATTCTTGCTACTTACAATTTTCTCTATCTATAATAAACTTGGCCCTTTAGTTACACAGAGGAAAATATTTTGTAAAAATTTACACAAATGTATAAAATTAATGAAAATTGTTAAAAATTGACTATAAAGGGCAATAACTCTTTGAGGGGGTCAACTGACCATTAAGGTCATGTTAACTTGTAAAAGCCGGTTTCTTGAGGCTTTTAGTAAATGATAACTAAACTTCTGAATAGGGTTCTGTAACTTTTATTTCAGACTAACGAAGTTCAATAATGGTAATGTAAATAAAGCCCTGTAAAATATAAATGTACTTATAAATTACAGAAAGATAAATCTGTTTACTAAGTAATAATAATTAAAACTAATGTTCGTAATTCATTATCATGCAAACTTATTTAGCTGCATACATATGTATCTGATCACAAAAATATATAATGTGGATACCATAGCAATTACTTGTCTCAATTACAATTATACCAATTCGACTTTAAGTTATTGTATTACATGTTCTCATATGCTGTCTCATACCAAAGCCTATTGAGCAATACTTGTGTTGATAATATAAACTACACAAAACGTAAGCTGCATGCTTGTTAAATCAAAAAGCAACTAATCACAAAAAGTAACAATACAAGCAAAGCAAATATTAATAGCTTACCTCACATATCGTGCAAGTGGCACATTTCCATATAAACCATATTACACACTACATCTTTAATACAGTAAGGTTTAAATATACCTGTATAACAAAAATGTTTATTATAAATCTTTGTTAAGCAATGTTTATTGTTTCTAGTAAAAATCAATATTAAACCTTGATATCTATTTTTAGTTCTTATATCGATTTACTTTAATTCGATTAACCTTTAAACATTACAACATTCTTTCGGTCCACTCGACACTCGCAATCATTCAATTTATATGTAAACTTTATCTTCAAATCATTATACCAGATTTAATAGGCTATTGAAGTATTATTTTATATGATCGTAAAATTCAACTCTTCTTATGTTTTAATATATATTTACGTTCTCTTTTGTTATGAAATTTAGCTCTCGTTCTCGACATTCAATCTCAACATGCATACGTGTAAAATATGAACTATAGGACAGTTATTGCAAAGTTAATAAAGAAAGATATAGGACTGACCTTATTTATGAAACTCCAAATCACAGAATTGTTATTGTAAAGATTGTTATTTGCAGACAGGTAAAATATGTGTTGACCACAAGATGTCTTCCCATAAGATATAGAATAAAAGAATTAAACCGCCAAAAGTACTGACCAATAGAAGAAATGTCCGAAAGCGCTTAAATCAACCGTGAAAATAAAGTAATAACTACAGTGAAATCAGACTTAACCAAAGCATAAGAATAGAATTCGTCCGTCAATAGTCCATGTCAATAAGTTAAAATAGAATACCACATAATACTAACAATTACATTACAGAATGTAATTAATAAGCTAACAATACAACTTTATTCAAATATGTACTAATATCAATTACTGAGAATATAAAAATATACAAAATACATAAAATAAAAGGCTATCACAAACTTATTTGTGTAGATCTTACTTTGCTGAACAGTATTGCTCTTGACAGTTTATCTCTATCTATACTAATATTGGAGATAATAACCAAAAACAGCAAAATTTCTTTAAAAATTACCAAATGTGGGGCAGCAACCCAACAACCCATTGTCCAATTCCTCTATAAATTTCAGAGCAGATAAATATTGACTAAATAAACAATTTAACCCCATTTCAGATTTGCTCTAAATGCTTTGGTTTAGGAGTTAAAAGCCAAAATCTACATTTTACCCCTATGTTCTATTTTTAGCCATGGCGGCCATCTTGCTTGGTTTTCCAGGTCACCAGACACATTTTTTAAACTACATACTCCAATGATGATTATGGCTAACTTTGATAAAATTCGGCCTAGTAGTTTCAGAGGAGAAGATTTTTGTTAAAGACTACAAAATTTACGAAAAATTTGTAAAAAATGACTATAAAGGGCAATAACTCCTAAAAGGGGTCAACTGACCATTTTGATCATGTTGACTGATTTGTAGATCTTACTATGCTGAAAATTATTGCTGTTTACTGTCTATCTCTACCTATAATAGTATTCAAGATAATAACAAAAAACGGCAAAATTTCCTTAAAATTACCAAATCATGAGCAGCAACCCAACAACGGGTTGTCTGATTCATCTGAAAATTTCAGAGCAGATAGATTTTAACCTGATGAACAATTTAACCACTTTCAGATTTGCTCTAAATGCTTTGGTTTCAGAGTTAGAAGCCAAAATCTACATTTTACCCCTATGTTCTATTTTTAGCCATGGCGGCCATCTTGGTTGGTTGGCCGGGTCAACAGACACATTTTTGAAACTAAATACTCCAATGATCATTGTGGCTGAGTTTGGTAAAATTTGGTCTAGTAGTTTCAGAGGAGAAGTTTTTTGTAAAAAGTAAAAACACAAAAATACTGAACTCCGAGGAAAATTCAAAAAGGAAAATCCAAAATCAAAAGGCAAAACCAAAAGTCCAAACACATCAAACGAATGGATAACAAATGTCATATTCCTGACTTGGTACAGGCATATTCTAATGTAGAAAATGGTGGATTGAACCTGGTTTTATAGCTAGCTAAACCTCTCACTTGTATGACAGTCGCATCAAATTCCATTACATTGTCAACGATGCATGAACAAAACAAACATACTTAAAGAGTAAAAATGTCAAAAATAGGGGTACAGCAGTCAATATTGTGTAATCATCTTAATATCACTATAAAAACAACAAATATAACGAAGAAGCACAAAAAGGCATACATCAAATTTAACATACTCATATTGCTTTTCTTATACGACTTAATTTATCAATGTAAAGACTACCCGTAATGGAAAGAAGGTTTTCAATACTGGTGTAAAATTGCGCGTTTGAAATTCGCACAGGTAGACATAAAAATAATGTTGTCGTTCGATTGACGGCATACATAAATGCAGAGTCTTGTAAAAGACTACAAAATTTACGATAAATGGTTAAAAAATGACTATAAAGGGCAATAACTCCTTAAGGGGTCAACTGACCATTTTGATCATTAGACTTATTTGTAGATCTTACTTTTTTGAACATTATTGCTGTTTACAGTTTATCTCTATCTATAATAGTATTCAAGATAATAACCAAAAACGGCAAAATTTCCTTAAAATTACCAATTCATGGGCAGCAACCTAAAAACGGATTGTCTGATTTATACGAAAATTTCAGGGCAGATAGATCTTGACCTAATAAACATTTATACTTATGTCAGATTTGCTCTAAATGCTTTGGTTTTTGAGTTATATGCCAAAAACTGCATTTTACCCCTATGTTCTATTTTTAGTCATTGCAGCCATCTTGGTTGGTTGACCAGGTCACCGGACACCTTTTTTAAACTAGATATCCAAAGGATGATTGTGGCCAAGTTTGGTTAAATATGGCCCAGTAGTTTCAGAGGAGAAGATTTTTGTAAAAGATTACTAAGATTTACGAAAAATGGTTAAATATTTACTATAAAGGGCAATAACTCTTTAAGGGGTCAACTGACCATTTTAATCATATTAAAGGGAAACTTCGCCAAAAAATCAAAAATTGATATTATGTCCATTCTGTATAAAAATTCTCAAATTTATAGATATTAAAGTTTTATTCCGCTAGATAAGAGATCACCATCGATTTTAAATTTTGAGAATCAATTCTCTGCGTTCCGCCATTTTGTCATCTTCTACGATCAAAAATCACGATATGTCTATAAACCACAAAGGACCAAAAGTACAGTAACCGATGTAGTCGTAATTGCGTGTCGATATCTTGTCAATCGTACGGTTGTTTTATCTGACTAACTAACTTAATACGGAAAATGTTCTTATTTTTTTTTAAATAACCATAGTCTTTTTATCATTGTTTATTTTTAAACTGTTAACATTGGAATTAATTAAAAAGTCAAAGTTCAAATCATAAATAAGTGTTCCGTGAAAATTGTTTTCGAAAATGTAATTCGTTCATAATTCTTTAAAGTAATAAACTTTATTCAAATAAATTCGGATCTTCCCTCATCTGATCACCTGCATGGCTTAAGGTATTACTCCCAAAGGTATTGTGAGGGGTGTGAGGTGACACGTCCAGGTATTCAATCGATTTCCTGTCAGGCTTGCAAGTTCATGCATCGTTTCACTTCTGTAGGTATTGATCGGTGTACACGGCCGATAACTTATAACTTTCCATTTTGAACTATCAGGTTTATGATATACATCTCTGTCTTGCGTGTCCGAAAGTGATATAATATACTAGTCATTACTTAACTCATACGCTTGTTTATAAATAACATTTCTGGTGTAAAGAATATTATTTATAAAAATATTATTTATAAAAATATAAATAATACATAAAAAAAAGATTTGAAGAAATAAAAATCTATTTACATATTTTTTCCAAGGGTTAATTTAGGAAAATGTAGTATAAACTCGTTGTCAATAGTAAAGGACAGATTGGAACATACCAGAAATATTGATTTTAAAAAATGTACGCATTTGCCGACGATTCGTTTATACGCCTGGATAGAAAGTTACGGAACTATAGCGCAATTTAAATTATATACATGTATACATTGAACATAAGAAAGAAACATACATTTTGTGTAAATTGGGGTAAAAGTTTTGTAAATAGACTAGTCCACGTATGCCAACAGTATGTAATCAACGAATTCGATAGACTATTGTATACCAAAAGAAGAAGAAGAAGAACGAACTATACAAATCAGTTGAAAAAGGCTTTAGTTAACTCATCAGATGGATAAAAATACAAATACTATAAATACAATTGGAAGTTTTCGTTTTTGAAATTTGAGAGTAAATGATGTATCAAACGTTCAAGAATACGCATGTAATATGTGTCACTGGATAAAAAAAAATCATCCTCTACACCTACTTCCGTATGGGACTTCCCCTTTCAGTGACCTGCAAATTTAACAGATGATACACTTTCTAAGATTTATATGTCCAACAACGACCCACTGCTCTACATGTGTTACTAACAGCCTAAGATAGCAATTCATTTGTTAGGTCAATTCTCTTTTGTACAATACCAGAAAACACGGAAAATAAGTTCTTTAAATTTTGACTCTGGAATTAATACCATTTTTTTCGTGCGACAAACTTTATTTCTGGCGATGAGTAGACATGGGCGGAAAACAATAAAAAAATAGGTTTAATATTTGTTCATTCATTTAACATGTATAATATGAATATCATTTAGAACACTTCGGTCATACAAATGCAGAATATACCATGATGGTTTGATTTCGTCAAAAGATATAAGAGATCTGACAAATAGATTATCACTTCGATATTGCAAGACACCCATTTATAACTTTGCACTTTTGCATACCAAACTTTCGCAAAAAGATAACTCATTTGATTAAATAAGAAGTTGTGGTTTGTTTACTTGGGAGACACTTACCCAAATGAAGTGGACTTAAGCAGCTATATAAGTCACGGTATGGCCTTCAACAGTGAACAAAATTAAAAGTATATTGTATAATTCAACTAAATGTGAACATGGCTGTGAGTTAGTACGTCTGGAGCTCTCCCTCTATGGCGCTTGTACCTCGGAAAACTTATACAGCTTGTTTCAAGAACAACCGGGTTCAGACAAACTGTTCTGAAATCGATATTGTCACTAATGCATTCACCCAATTCAATATTACCATCAAAGAGAGTAAATTCGGGGCAACAAAGACATTCCGTCAATAACGGCATAACTATGCATTTAGTACACTAACACCAATCCGGTTGTGTTAAACTGGCGAGGGTTGCTAAAGATATCTTGATTTCGGGAACTTTCTGCAGCTTCCATTTTATGGAGCTCTTCTTCGGTATACTCTGGCTCTAGTGCGTACCCAAATTGACCATACTCGTCAAAATCTGCCTCTCTTGACCGGACTGGAACCACTGTTAGTACTATCGACCTCTTTTTTTTTCTACTATCAACCTCCGAACAAGACATTTTTAGTTACGATTTTATGATTAATTTTGGGACAATATATACACTGTCCCATAGAAACAAGCACGCACAAATCATGAGAGAAATATATGTGAGTAAAAGTTAATTGAATTAGCAAAGTTAATATCCTTTGGTCTCGAATGTATGTTAACTAATTAATGTGTTTTTATAGGCTACCTCAAATCCTCATCCAAATAATATAATATATATGTAATATAATCCCTTTCTACCACACCAAGATTTAATGCCGAGCGGTAGACATATTTAAGGTACTTATTAAGTATAATTAAATGAACAATAGATAACAATAATTAATCATTAATGTGCAAAGATCTAAAAATATTTTTTTTTCTTTATTCGTACAATTATATTCCGCTTCGATAGAGTTATCTTCAGATAGTTTCAGATATTAATTAATACATTGGTTTCAAGAGTCTAAATGTAAGTGTTCTCGTACATTTTTTTGCCTAATAAAGACAATCAAAATGATTTGGTAAAGCTATTTCTAATTTCTAAGTTCCCCATTTTTATGAGACTTAAATCAAGGACAAGAGGTGTATATCATTTTATTCTGACACATGAATTAACTTAAAGTTTCCCGTCTTTAACCGAAAACTGTTTATTTCTTAGTAAATTAATTTATTTGAATTCAAATAAATAATAGCACCAAATATAATTAAATAATTCCACGGCGATCTATTTTTATTTGTCACCTGTATTTTTAATGTGTGTAGTAAATGCTCCCTTGTTTTATAATCCACTGATCCGAATAGACAGTCACACCTGGCAAGGTGTGCCCTAGAGGCGTGGTTAAATACCGAAGTGCAAATAACAATTTACCTTTAAACAAGCCATCTACGAGTATTGCCACAGAACCGTGAATACACACATCGTATAAACCTAGTCATAGCAGAGATAGTAAAAGGTCAATAAGAGTACACCAACATATTGTCTTTACAGATTATTGTACTTTAATTTGTTCACCTTATCTTCCGAAAATGCATTAATTAAAATTAATTTTATAACTTTTTGTGTTGTCTAAAAAAATAATTCGAATATATACGTTTAACATAGAAAATTTATCTCATGAATGTGTACAATTGCACGTCTGTGCGTTTTATCTTCTTATTATTGGCTGGTTATTAGATAAAGCATAAGTCATCGGCGCGCTTACGATTACGTTAAAATATGATTAAAAACCAAGACTTTTAATGATTGTATTTTAAATCCCGGCATACAAAAACCAGGAGAAAACGTCACGACCTACAGGAAGTAGTTAATATTTTTTCCTTAATTATTGAATTTCTCCTTTATTACTGCACATTTAGCGATAAAACTTTGTGAATATATATATTATGTCATTATGAACATATTTAAACCATAAGAAAAAAATCGCGAATTTTCCCTTTAACTTATTTGTAGATCTTACTTTGCTGAACATTATTGCTGTTTACAGTTTATCTCTATCTATAATAATATTCAAGATAATAGCCAAAAAACGGTATAATTTCCTTTAAATTGCCAATTCAGGAGCAGCAACTCAACAACCAGTTGTCCGATTCGTCTGAAAATTTCAGGGCAGATAGATCTTTACCTGATGAACAATTTTATCCATGTCAGATTTGCTCTAAATGCTTTGGTTTCAGAGTTATAAGCCAAAATCTACATTTCACCCCTATGTTCTATTTTTAGCCATGGCGGCCATCTTGGTTGGTTGGCGGGGTCACGCCACACATTTTTTAAACTAGATACCTCAATGATGATTGTGGCCAAGTTTGGTTTAATTTGGCCCAGTAGTTTTAGAGGAGAAGATTTTTGATAAAGCTAACGACGGACGACGGACGCAAAGTGATGAGAAAAGCTCACTTGGCCCTTTGGGCCATGTGAGCTAAAAAAAGCTGGTTGTTTTAGCTAAGAACTCCCTTCAAATATGTCAAACAGAAATATTTTTGAAAAAATTACTTTTAAACTTTTAGGAATTTATGGTCCTCAATGCTCTTCAACTTCGTACTTTATTTGGCCTTTTATAACATTTTTGATAGCGCGTCACTGGTGAGTCTTTTGTAGACGAACCGCGCGTCTGGCGTAAATATTAAATTTTATTCCTGGCATATATGATGAGTTTATTTTCAACCACTGAGTCGATGCCACTGCTGGTGGAGATTTATTTCCCCGAGGGTATCACAAGCCCAGTAGTCAGCACTTCTGTGTTGATTTGAGTTATCATTGATATGTTTATAATTATAATTTTACTTGTTAACAAAACTTTGAATATTTGAAAAACTAAGGCTTTTCTACCTCAGGAATAGATTATCTGAGCAGTATTTGGCAAAACTTTTAGGAATTTATGGTCCTTAATGCTCTTCAACTTCGTACTTTATTTGGCCTTTTATAACATGTTTGATTCGGGCGTCACTGATGAGTCTTTTGTAGACGAAACGCGCGTCTGGCGTTAATATTAAATTTTATTCCTGGTATCTATGATGAGGTTTTTTACATACTATACAATTTGTGACATCCTCTTAATTATGTCCAACCTCTTGTATGATCACCATCAAATGTTGACCATTTATTGGGGTATTCAATCTTGAGATGTTGGCCATTTATTGGGTTCATAAAACATAGGTTGAGTTTCATTCTAATTGAAATCAATCAGGGATGAAGTTTTCAGCTTGTATGTTTCATTAAAATTTACTTTTACGGGTAGCTCAGGTTTCTTTTAAAATAGACAGTTCACCTTCTTTCGAAAATAAAGTATAAAATGTTGTTTTCGTCTTTGTTAACTTCTTTTATTTTGTTGACTTTAGTTTCTAAAAATGTATTTATTTTTATATATATATGTTTGTTTTTATCGACACATGCAAAATCTTTTATCTTAATAAATTTTCTTCAACATGAAATAATGAAAATATCGAAAATCATATAAAATGATACTTTATAATTTGTCATGAAAATTTAATCTACTATAGAACAATGAAGCATATAATTTTAATAACAAGCCTGTTTCTCCTCAAATTAAAATGATCACTATCCATATCCCTGTACAATAAATTTTGATAACACAGTTGTACAAACTATCAAGAAAACTACAGGTATCAGTATAATATAATGTGGGTTAGATAAAAACCATTTTTGTTTATCTTTATTTTTTTGTAATCTCATAACAGGAGTTGTGCATGAAGGATCACTGACGAGACTTTTTTTTCCAAATGAGAAGGTTGATAAATGCTCAATAAAATGCTAATCATAATGAAAAATGTCCTTATCTCTGAATACAGTGAATATTTTGAAAATAATTTATTTAAAGAAAAAACGTCTTGCTTTTTTGAAACAATTGTAAACTTATCTAAAATTAATCTTCAGTTTGGTTAATTTCTGTCAGTAAGCAGCCAAAGTATGTCTCCAAGAAAACATAAATTCTTCTTCTATAGATTGTGACATTTTTATTGTCTATTAGTTAGATAACTTTTTTTATTTTGTGTATTATATTGTCGAAACTGCTGGACTGGCATGATACATATTCTTGGTATATATTTGCCAGGAATATTTCACCCAACTCGATCTTGCCTTTTAGATAAAGTTCTTAACTGATTGGACTTGAATGAATAAGACTCTTTAAAGCCCTGGATTTAAAAAAAAAAAACAGTTTGAAGGAAACTGTAAACTCAAATGCAAGTAGAGAGTTAGTGGTCAAAATTTAGAAATAGAAAATATTGGATAATATAAAACTCATAGAAAGGAAAGAATATGTAAAGTGCGCTACTTCTGGGCGATGAAGAACACTTCTTTCTTGATTTTAAAATTAACAAAACAACTAAGAGATAATCTGTTTGATAAAATTGCTTACCTTAATTCCCATAATAAAGTCTCTTTCACAAGACTGAACAAACCTCTATAACATGGAATGTGTTTTGATTTCGTATAGAATTGATATTTCTTTGCATTATAATGTTTGTTTTGGTTTTACTGTAATAAAATTTTGAATATATTTATTCGATAGAAAAATAATGAATTGTCTAAATTTTATTTAGAAAAAGTCCTAAAGATAATCTTAAACATTTGTTAAACAATGTTGAATGAAGATCAGTCTCTCTAAGTTTTAACAATTTTAATTTTAGAAAATAAATTGGAGAAACACCTTTTCAATAATAATAAAAAAAATAAACCGCAATCATTGTGAAAATTAGCATTATATTAGAACATGATATTCATTTATTCTTCACATGCCAAAAGGTACATGTAAAATATTACTTAAATTGATAGAAATATTTAAATGGTAAATCATCAAAATCAAACAGTCATGAGACAATTATAATTTCAACACTTCAATGCAGTCATTATTTCCCTTTATCATTGACTAGTTTTGGATCAATACCTTGTGTTTTGAATAAGCAACAGGGGTTATAATGATGGATATATAGGGTCATCATGGTGGACATAGCCACCATTTATAAGATAAAGTCACATGTAGTACTGTATTACACATTATATAATAAATTTTAATACACTAAGCTTGTCACACAAAAGAGGGGCGAAAGATACCAGATGGACATTCAAACTTATAGATCGAAAATAAACTGACAACGCATTGGGTAAAAAAGACAAACAGAAAAATAATAGTACTTAAGACACAACATAAAAAACTAAAGACTAAGCAATACGAACCCCACAGTACAGCTTGACCTGTTTTACTTGGAAGAACGAAATCTCTTATGTCGACCTCTGAAATCATTTAATAGGCGACCGATACCCAATTAGACACGTTTGGCAAAACCTTCTAAATTACGATAGATATCCACAAATAAACAACTATCCTGCAAATTTTGGATATTTGAAAAGTTTTAAGAATTAATATTCATGTAGTGGATCAGAAATAGCATTGAAAGGTCAAATTATGAAATAAAATTAGATGTTAGAAGTGTGTCTATACGACAGTTATCAACGACACACAATTTCAAAATGCATTGTAGAGTATGAATTTCAAGCAAAGTACACACTCCGTAAAATAAAGTTTTACTTACAACGTATATGTCAATAATGTGTCAACGCCATTTTAATAGGGAAGTAGTATGAAATAGTTTAGTTATGCGTCCTCAGTAAGTTGATATCTTCATCGTGATTGTTTCGTGCTATCCTTAATTTAGATAACGATAACATCGGTTTTTAACAAATAAAGTTTTGTTAAAGGCCTTTTAATGGGGAAGAACATAATCACACAATACTCATTTTTATTGCTAAAAAATAAAGCTCGTTGCAGTGAGATGTTTATGATACCGACTAAAGGTTTCTTTTATTCTTTTTATTGTTTCATTTGAAGAGAAAAAACATATTAAGAGGTAAAGTTTTTAGAACATGAATCGGGGGAAATATTCATTCAAGATAAAGTATAATCTAAAATTCATTTTAGTCGTAAGATGTTATTTAAAAACAGAATCCAAGACCTACTTAATAAAGTTGTTATCTTACTCTGAAATAGATAATTTTGAATCGAACAAATTATAAACCGTGCGATCGCATATAAAACCCATATGAAAATGAGGTCATCATGATTATTTAAGTAAGCTATTAACGCAAAATATATATTATTCCTGTACGTAGAAATTTGAAACTCTTAAAAATGTAACGATACTTTGATAATTAAAATTGATTTTTTGTTTAGTTGAAGATGACTTAGTTGAAGACAAAACTAAACATTTTATGAAAATAAATGTAAAGAAGATTGATATTGATAGCCTATGGTTGTTAATTTTCTGTGTCATTTTGGTCTCTTGTGGAGAGTTGTCTCAATGGCAATCATAACACATCTCTTTTTTTATATTTATAAACATAGAATAGAAATGAAGGAAATGTCGGATACACGCGAACGACACAGCATCTTAGCATGACATATTTGAATGAGGAAACAGTTCATAAAAGAAACTTCTGCCTTTTCAGTGGCATCGTGTAACATCTAACTTTAACATTGCTCGGAAGTTAAAACTGGACAGAAATAAAAAAAAAACAAAAAAAAACATGTTTGTTATGTTATCATATAGGATATAAAAAACAAAATACGAAACTACATCAACAAAGAATTTATGAATTGTGAACACAGGTATACTACAGTTGCCTTTATTTTTTTTTTTTTCATGTCTTACCACAATGATGTCTATTTTTTTTTACATTTTTGTGTCATCATCATAGCTCCAGTGAAACAAACGTATGAACAAAATATTTTTCGAACAATGACTTAAACATACACTACAAAATTGAAGAAAGAAATAAAGAAAGAAGGAATTCAATTTAAGAAGTGCATGTTGTCTTTTTCACTTTAGATTAGTAATCGTTGTATATTTTTTACGCATAAACGTTTACTTTAAATCGTTGCCGCAACAGCAACAATTTCTCTTTTTCAGGACAAAGCTGCATATACATTATGTCAATTTCAACTACTTCAACATAACTGTTTTGCCTCATGATTTTTATATCCAAGTTTTTTATTTTCATTTTTTATCACTCACTCTTACATTTTATCGGCATTAATACTCCAGGAATTAGACAAACCTTGTAAAAATACCATCAAAAGGTCATACGATGCGGTCATACTCCTTAGAAAATGAAGAAGACAGATGTTCACTGATAAGACCGAGTGCGGCGACAGGCTAATTGTATTGCGTGCATCTTTTGCCATGCGAATCCACACTCGGTCAAAATTTCACAAGCGGGAACAGGGCACAATCATTCAAATTACAAATCAGACGATTATACCGGTATCTTAAGATAAAAGAACGCAAAAGCAAAATTAATTGAGGCATCAAAACATCGAATAAGTGTTAGTGAATGTAAAACTGATGTACTGTAGATTTTATTCGTGCTTCTGCATATCTTTATTGGAGGAATTTTTGCGTGAGGAACAAATCAAAATTCCATATGAGACGGTAATGTTTATCTGAACAGATGTAATTAGACTGACCACACACTGTTCAGTCAAATTTTAAAAGAGGGACGAAAGATACCAGAGGGACATTCAAACTCATACATCGAAAATAAACTGACAACGCCATGGCTAAAAATGAAAAAAAAACCAGACAAACAATAGTACACTAGCCACAACATAGAAAACTAAAGAATAAACAGCAAAAACCCCACCAAAAACTAGGGGTAATATCAGGTGCTCTGGAAGGGTAATCAGATCCTGATCCACATGTGGCACCCGTCCAGTTGCTTATGTGATAACAAATCCGGTAAATAGTCTAATTCGGTAGGTCGCATTCATGAAAAGGAAGGGGATTGTAGTTACGACGTAAGAAACATATCCGATATGCTGTTTAACTTCTAAATACATTGCGAATGTGTTGTGTATATCTATGTACATTAAGTGATGTTGTAAGACGAACAAAAGAGGGACGAAAGATACCAAAGGGACAGTCAAACTCATAAATCTAAAACAAACTGACAACGCCATGGCTAAAAATGAAAAAGACAAACAGAAAAACAATAGTACACATGACACAACATAGAAAACTAAAGAATAAACAACACGAACCCCACCAAAAACTAGGGGTGATCTCAGGTGCTCCGGAAGGGTAAGCAAATCCTGCTCCACATGTGGCACCCGTCGTGTTGCTTATGTGATTACAAATCCGGTAAATAGTCTAATTCGGTAGGTCACATTCATGAAAGGGAAGGGGATTGTAGTTACGACGTAAGGAACATATCCGATATCATTTGTGAAACGGTTATTCCATAACGGTCAACCAACTCGTAATGGCGTCCGTAAAATTTACGAAGGGATGATTTCAACTTCATCATTTGGAACTCTTGGTGTAATGGCTTGCTTGTGAACAACAATCATCTATCAAGGTAATGCAAGCACGGGAATATCGTTTGAATTGGGAGATATATACCCCGTATGCAGGTGCTGCTGGAATGTTGCTACTTAGAAATGAAAAGTTCACAATTAGCAAGCTGAAATCATCTCTTTTGTCGTATTGTTTTGTTTTTAACCGACCCTCATTGTCAATTTCTATATGTTAGTTACGATATGAGGCAGACTTAACTGTATCTGTAGTATCCTCTATCTCTTCTTTGATAGGATAGATGCGTTCAACATAGTCACCAAATTTTAAATTATTTAGTGAAAGAACATTATCTATATAGCTGAAACTAGAGTTAAAGGATATTGATAACTTCTTATCTTTCTTCCAAAGAAGTTCCTGTATGAAGTCAGCCTCATAATAATAAGGAAACAAGTCGGCAAGAAGAGGGGCACAATTTGATCCAATTGAAATGCCTATAGTCTGTTGAAAAACACGTCTCCGAACGTAACAGCTATGTTGTCAGTCAAAAAATCAAGCATTTTGATAATGTCAGTTTTAGAGAATTTTTTGTTTGAATCAGAGTGATCCTTTACAAAGTAGGATGTATCCCTTTTAACAGATTTAAACTGTGGTAAAGTCAGTACTGTTCAGACATTTGACTTGCAGTCAATTATGATCTACTCAATCTATGTTCAGGCTGTTCATTAGTTGTTATATACCGCTACACATAGACGTTATACTGAAATGTCTGACAGCTACTTAACGATTAACTTACCCGTATCATTATTTCTAGTAATGCAAGGGTTTTTCTACTGTGTATTGTCAAGTGCGTGTATCAATTTTTTTGTAATTTAACAAATGTACATTTGCCTTAACTGCCAGTAACGCGTCTTACGTTTTGATTAGTATTCTAAGTATCTGTGATGACGTATACAATCACTGGTTTGTTACCATAGGTGTACGTTTCATGCCCGAGGATAACACAATCTAAGGGGTCAACAACTTTGTGACATTGGTCTTCAACTACAAGTTTTTGTTCATAAAACTTTAGAATTCTTTCGAGACACGTAGGTTGTTCTATTCTAAGCGTAAATGGTATTAACAATATTTTCTTGGTTTTCAAGAACTGAACATGGTAAGATTATTAAAATTGTTGTAAATTTTAGATTGTTATGCATACTTTTTTTTTACTGGTTTAGTTGGTTTTCTCGTTTGAATTGTTTTACATTGTCTTATCGGGGCCTTTTATAGCTGACTATGGGGTATGGCATTTGCTCATTGTTGAAGGCCGTACGGTGACCTATAGTTGTTAATGTCTGTGTCATTTTGGTCTTTTGTGGATAGTTGTCTCATTGGCAATCATACCACATCTTCTTTTTATAGACAAGTCTACTACTAAGCATACATAATATGTTTTTTAATATTAAATTCGTGGTTCGTTCACACATCCGAAATCTAAAAACATTTGTTATTGACGAACTTATAATTAATACAAATTATTAATTTGATGTTAAACTTCATATGCAATATGCCAAATTTATATAGTAATAATAACAGGAAGGAAACAATCGTATACAAACAAAATGTACTAAGGAAATGCCAAGTCGTTTGGACGTACGAGTATGTGTAAAGATCATTCAACTTTTACATCCTTGTATTTGGTAACAAAAGTTGGTAATTTAAATCCACAGATTGATTCTGAAACACGACATTTATAAAATGTTATTTCAATAATATATTACGTTTTAATCTAAATAATGTCATTGGAAATAAACCAATTTTTTTTTAAAGTAATCAGAACCTCATTTTTAATCAGAACAATTCAACAAACACAAGGACATCGTAGAGGTTTACCTGGTGACTAAACAGTTCGTATATACAAAAGCTCTCTTGTTAAAAAAATCTCTGAAACCGATATTATCAAGATGCTTGATTTCTTAATTGACAACATATTTGTAACGTTCGGAGGACGTGTTTTTCAACAGACTGTCGGCATTCCAATGGGAACAAACTGTGCCCCTTTACTTGCCGACTTGTGTCTTTATTATTATGAGGCTGACTTCATGCAGGAACTTCTTAGGAAGAAAGATAAGAAGTTAGCAATATCCCTTAACTCTACTTTCCGCTATATAGATGACGTTCTTTCACTAAACAATTCAAAATGTGGTGACTATGTGGAACGCATCTATCCCATCGAATTGAAGATAAAGGATACTACAGATACAGTTAAGTCGGCTTCATATCTTGACTTACATCTAGAAATTGACAATGAGGGTCGGTTGAAAACAAAACTTTTCGACAAAAGGGATGATTTCAGCTTTCCAATTGTGAACTTTCCATTTCTAAGTAGCAACATTCCTGCAGCACCTGCATACGGGGTATATATCTCCCAATTGATACGATATTCCCGTGCTTGCATTTCCTATCATGATTTTCTTGATAGAGGGTTACTGCTCACAAGGAAGCTATTAAACCAAGAGTTTCAAATGGTGAAGTTGAAATCATCCCTTCGTAAATTTTACGGACGCCATCATGAGTTGGTTGACCGTTATGGAATAACCGTTTCACAAATGATATCGGATATGTTCCTTACGTCGTAACTACAATCCCCGTCCCTTTCATGAATGTGACCTACCGAATTAGACTATTTACCGGATTTGTAATCACATAAGCAACACGACGGGTGCCACATGTGGAGCAGGATCTGCTTACCCTTCCGGAGCACCTGAGATCACCACTAGTTTTTGGTGGGGTTCGTGTTGTTTATTCTTTAGTTTTCTATGTTTTGTCATGTGTACTATTGTTTTTCTGTTTGTCTTTTTCATTTTTAGCCATGGCGTTGTCAGTTTGTTTTAGATTTATGAGTTTGACTGTCCCTTTGGTATCTTTCGTCCCTCTTTTGTTCGTCTTACAACATCGCTTAATGTACATAGATATACACAACACATTCGCAATGTATTTAGAAGTTAAACAGCAAGTTCAAATAGTACAATTAATGGAAAGGTTGCATGCAACATCCACAAAAGGTAAAAAAGGGTTTGCAAATTTGCCATTAAAATGTGTCATGAGCATTCATTTGATACATTTATGGGATGCATGAACTATTGTCATTTTTTCTAAAAGTGTGACCAAATCAAACAAACCAATAGTTTCTAACGGAAGTGAAGTTAAGCAAGTGATCAGTTTGTGTAATCTTCATTACAGAATACTGGCTCTTTTGGAAGTTGGTTTAAACGAAATTGTCTAAGATTTAGTATAGATTCACGATCATATTTTTGGTACTTAAGAATATATGGTAATTAAAAATATATCTTTAAATTAAACTTATAATTCACACTTTTTATTTGTCCGTTTCTTAAATAAATTTAGGTGAAGAAGATGATAAAAAAAAATTAAACGCATTGAATGCCCTCACGTTACAAACATAGATATATATTGTAATAAGTCACTTTTTAGACACCTTTCACACGAGATGTTTAATTATACAAAAAGATTTTCACAAGCATTGCAAATATTCAGAACCATTCATGAATATTTGTTTGAATACCTTGATCAGTTAAACCTTTCCAACTTCATGCTAATTTCGTAAACAAATTAAGAGTACAATGGACTGTGCGGATTAAAAACACCGAATAAGGTTCGTCTGCTGAAATTGCAACTATATTTTCGACTGCTTTTTGCAAAAAATCGTAACATTTATAATAAAAAAGAGATTAATTCGTAATCACAAAACGCTTGTTTAAAACTCTGAATTCATTTCCTGCATTTGAAGCTTCTTTCTGTATTTACCTTCATGCAAAGGCTCAGACCGAAACCTTTAAGGGCCTATGAAGTATGTTTATGAAGAGCCGTTGTGAGCTATATTACCAACTTAGACGAGAAAAAGAGTAGCAAAATTCACTTAAGGTCAACATGAATTACTTTTGTTAACAAAAAAGAAACAAGATGCTTAAATGATTATTAGTGTGTCGTATTTGTGTGATGAAACTTAATATATATGGTTGTTTATCACACACAATTACCATGATCACTAAAAACCCTCAAGCTACAGATAAATTGAATGGATTCATCCTGAAATTAAATGAGAGAAACTGTGACCTGAAAACAGTTTTAACATTCTATTATGCTGTTATGAGAGTAAAATTAACAAAAACAACAAAAGATGTTAATTGGTTACTAGTGCACCGTATTTGTGTATCGAAACATAATCTATATGGTCTGTATATCACACATAACTACCACGGTCACATAAAAGTCACAGCCCACGGATAACTTAAATTGATTCATCCTGAAGACAAATTAGAGTAACTGTGTCCTAAAAACAGTTTAATTATTTTAATATGCTGTAATGCTGTAATGATAATACTCCGTAACGTTTAAAATGTTTGTATTTACCTGGATTCATCAATAGCTGCCACCACTAAATATGGAAAAAACTTTAATTCTGTTTAATTAATGACAATTCACATTGTTTAATTGTTCTTTAATTAATTAATAGAAACTGAAAATGTGTCATGCTATGTATAAAGTCGGATAAGACAGACAATTTCATTGTAATACACTATACTTTCAAATGTAAACTTTCGATTCACAAGTTGAATATCTGTATTTAGGATATGATTTGTTTAAGTATCAGTCACCTACATTTTGACTATTTGTTATTAACTTATAACTTGCTGTTGCTCTTTTTACATCTTATATGTTACCCTACTATTTTAGTGTTAAATTATTAACAAACATGTTTTCCTCAATAATGGGGTTTTTATCTCCATATAAAAATTAAACCTTATGTTTATGATTCTATCTGCTTATAATTCTCTCTTAATATATCTTTGGTCAATTGTTTTAAACTGTTCAAATATGTATGGTCGGCACATATTCTAACTGTTGAAATGGGAATCTTGGTTTGAAACCTCCATGTTTTAAGCAATTAAATTGTGGTTAAGACATTGGGCAAGATGTAACTCTATGTCAACAGATAGATAAAATTAGACTAGAAATGGGGAATGTGTCAAAGATACATTAACCCGACAAAAGAGCCGAAAACAGACGGAGGCCAGCTAATCCCCCACCCGTAGGCATACTTCAGTTGGCCCCTTAACAAATATGTAAACTATTTCAGTGACAATTGACGTCATACTTAACTTCAAAAACAGAGTATATAATAAAGTATTGCAATGGTTTGATAGAAAAACTGTTGTAACAGAAGTATGACAAAAATTTAGAGGGTGTTATTTAAATGTATACACTAAATAAATGTGAATAATGGGTTGCATAAAAATGTTATAACAAAGTTAAAATAATTTCAATTTGAAAATTATAAGGGAATTTGACATTAAAGAATATTGCCACAACATTTTGGAAGAAAATTACGACCCTTTACATATTACCGATTATTAATCCCAAGTTTATAATTTGTTCGACAGTGAACCAACTGAAAGCATTCAAAAGAGACATATGACGTTTTAAAGAGTGAATGTTTTATGTGTTATTAAGCTAATAATAGTAAAATAAATCTCCCACCAACAGGTTATTAGGATATCATTTCCTATTTTATTTTATTTCTAGACCTAATGCGTCAATGACATACATTGTACATAGGTTACATGTCAATAATAGATGTAGGGTATAATGTATTTTGCCGATAGATCATAAAGGTATACTATAAAATATTCTTAATCTCGATCCCTCTATAGTTCTTTTTAAAACTTTAAATTTTTCAACCCTGTATACCAACATTTCCCATGTGAAATTGAAAAATCCTCTAAAAACAAATAGCCCAGAATGTTTTTCAACATACAAATGGTAGCATTCGCTAATTATTTATAAGTTTGGTATACCATACGACATATTTTGTTAGTTTTGGATACAATTTGGCATTTTTTGTTAAAACATATGCATGTAGTGAACAAAAAGGTAAAACATGCTACACAGGGGAACACGTGATCAGTATGCTGGAGTGTCTTGTTAACACTATATGTCTGGAATTGTGAGGCAATAATTTCAACATATTGTTAAAATTCCTATGGAAACGAACTGTACACCTTTCTTTGCCTTAATTTTCATATGCCTCGGAGTTCCATCAGACACTTGTAAAACATTAACACTCTTATCTGTTTTAATTGAGTTCCATTAAAAGAGGAGCGAAAGATACCAGAGGAACAGTCATACTCAAAGATCTAAAAAAAAAATGACAACAAAATAATTAAACAAATAATAGTACAAAAGATGCAACATTGAAAACTGAATACTAAGCAACACGAACCCCACCAACAATTGAGGGAGATCTCAGGTACCCGAAATGGTAATACATATCTTCTAGAACTCTAGAACTATAATTTACGACACAACAGACACCTAAGTAGCAATACCAACCTCATCTGCATATGGTATATATGAAATATATGTGTAACACTCCCAAACGTGTCCATCCCCCAAAACGTCTCCGATCTTCCTTAACGTGTCCGATCTTCCTTAACGTGTACGATCTTCCTTAACGTGTTCATTCTCCCCAAAAATGTCATAATATTCAATATTGGCCAAACGTGTCCTGTCCAATAATTGTAATTAGTAAAAACCGTGTCCACGGTTAAACGCCAGAACGTCTCAATTCTTTAAGCGCAAATTCATGTAAGTCATCAATAACGCTTACGGCAATTATTTGATGGGGGACACAGTTGATAAAGTGGTTATTTATTAGCATTAGTTTGTTCAATGCCGGTTGTTAATTATTATCATAAATGCAAATATAATCTGTAACATATAAATTACTTTTAGACTGAAATGTTCATTTTCCAGTTGCAAGTATTGCATGCTCCTTTAGAGCGAGCAGACAAATAATTTTAGTACAGTTGAATTCATCGTTTACTAGGTGAATTATTTTGAACTAATAAACTCCGATGGTGCCTTTTATATTAAACCGAATATTGCACTGCGGGCTTCAGCAGAATTGATTTTCTTTATTTAACAGTTCTGGTATCTTAAAAACTCTTCAAATCAAACTGGGTATCAGGTTTTTTAATAAATTTTAGGTTAAGATCATCCTTAAAGACACACACAAAGTCCAGTATTAAATACTTCATGCATTATTTAGATAGGTTTTATTATCATACCGGGAATAAATGATTTTGCATATTAATTTGTTACGGTTATTCGGGAAGAACACTATTTGTAATTTAAATGTAAAAAATTTAAGAGCGAGTAAAGACATTTTTTCAGTAAGAAACTACTTCAATCTCCATTACACAATAGAGTTTTAAATAAAACTTTCTTTCCAAAATACAACTGGTGACACCATGAAAGAGTGAATTGTTACGAAGGTTTTAATGCGCAGAGAAAGGGACATGCTTTTTGACATATAGCTCTTCAACGGTTTCAGTACTTATATATCTTCGGATTTCAAATTGTTTGGCTTTTGAGCGTTCCTGATGAAGGTAAATCCAGAAAAGCGCTTCGAACGAAAGACATTTTTAAACGTTTTGTTTTCATTTTTTTCTCCATATACGAGGTATATTTGTTAATAAACAAATTTAGCTTGATATGGACACGTTTGGGGGAATGGACACGTTTTTAAACATATAACGCGCTTTGGTGCCCTTTTACATTAAGACATGTTTTGCAGTTAAGTGTCGTCATGTGGACACGTTTTGGGGAATCGGGCACCATTGGGTAAAAGGACACATTTCAGAGTGTTCATTATGTACAGAGAAAAAAAAATATACTAGACAAAATGTAAAACCGTTTTATTCTTGAGAGTTTTGGAAAAGGTCATTAAGCTTTTATAGCATTGAATTGGGTTTTGAAGGTTAAAGTTTGAGTGTTTCTGGTAATTTCAATCAACAAATCGCTTCGAAAACACGACATTTTATAATGTTTTTCCAATTATGTATTACTTTTGAATTTAAATAATGTCATTGCAAAGAAACAATTTATTTTTAAGTAATCGATACCTCATTTTTTAACCACAATAGATACGTATTAGAAACTTACTTAATAATATACATAATGTCACAGACGTCAAGTTGCACTGAGTACCCAATATGAACTCATTCAGCAAACCAAAACGGCGTTGGTGGGAACAAGTTGTGCCCTCTTCTTGCCGACTTGTTTCTTTATTATTTTGAGACTTGACTTCATACAGGAACTTCTTAGGAAGAAAGATAAGAAGTTAGCAATATCCTTTAACTTTACGTTCCGCTATATAGATGATGTTCTCTCACTAAATAATACAAAATTTGGTGACTATGTTGAACTAATCTATCCCATCGAACTGGAGATAAAGGATACTACAGATACAGCTAAACTTCGAAATAAATCTAGAAAATAAATATTTATCCCGGTAAAAAACATGTTTTGTTAATTTGTAAATCGTGTTACTTTCAGCGGGATGGAGTTGGATGTTGATCATTACATATTTATACGTGTTAATGTGGTTGAGGTTGTTTTTATAAATGATGAACTCACCATCACATTCTATAGTATTCTTCTTAAACTTATACTTGTACCAATCAGCATAATAGTGTTTTGATTCCAATACACCATAACAGTCATCATGGGCTTTACAACATCTTTAAAATATTAAGAGGAATCCTTCCTTTAGAAAAAACGACTCTTTGTGTGATTACATAAGTCATACAAGAAAGATGTGATAAAAATAGTCTTACATGAGAGGTGTAACAACATGCATTGGTCATATATGAGAGATGTGATAACATTAGTCATACATGATAGGTGTATTAACATCAGTCATACATGTGAGGTGTGATAATAGTAGTCATGTACGAGGTGTTTACCGAAATAAGTCATATATGAGAGGTGTGATAACATTAGGTCATACAGGAGAAGTGTGATAACATTAATCATACATTAGGTGTGAAGCAACAGTAGTCATACATGAGAGATGTGATAATATAAGTCATACATGAACATGAGAGGTGTTATAACATTAGTCATACATGAAAGGTGTAACAATATTAGTCATACATGAGAGGTGTGATAACATTAGTCTTTACATGAGAGGTATGATAACATTAGTCAAACATGACAGGTATGTCAACATTATTCAAACATGCCAGGTGTGTTAACATTAGTCATACATGAGAGATGTGATAACATTACTCATACATGAGAGGTGTGATAACATGAGTCATACATGAGAAGTGTGATAACATTAGTTATACATGAGAGATGTGATAACAGTAGTCACACACCACAGGTGATACCATCAGTCCAACTTGAGAAGGGTTATAACATTAGTCATACATAAGAGGTGTGATATCATTAGACATGCATGTGAGGTGGGATAACTTTAGTCCTATGAATGAGATGTGATAACGTTAGTCATTCATGATATGATAAAACTAGTTGTACATGAGCGATGTGATAACATTGGTCATACAGTAGGTGTGTAGCAATATTAGTCATATATAAGAGGTGTTATAAAAATGGTCATATATAAGAGGTGTTATAACAATAGTCATATATAAGAGGTATGATAACATTAGCCATTCATGAGAGATGTGGTAATATCAGTCATATATGAGAGGTGTGATAACATAAGTCATATATGAAGAATGTGATTAAATTAGTCATATATAAGAGGTGTGATAACATTAGTCATACATGAGGGATGTGATAAGATTAGTCATATATAAAAGGTGTGATAACATTAGTCATACATGAGAGGTATGATAGCATTAGTCAAACATGAGAGGTGTGATAACATTAGTCATACATGAGATGTGTGATAACATTTGTCATACATGGAGATGTGATAACATTAGTCATACATGAGTAGTGATAACATAAGTCATACATGAGAGATGTGATAACATTAGTCATACATGAGAAGTGTGATAAACATAAATCATACATGATAGATGTGATAACAGTAGACACACATCAAAGGTGATACCATAAGTCCAACTAGAGAAGGGTTATAACATTAGTCATACAGAAGAAGTATGATAACATTAGACAAACATGTGAGATGGGATAACATTAATCCTACATATGAAATGTGATAACGTTGGTCATTCATGATATGAGAAAACTAGTTATACATGAGCGATGTGATAACATTGGTCATACAGTAGGTGTGTAGCAACATTAGTCATATATGAGAGGTGTTATAACAATTGTCATATATAAGAGGTATGATAACATTAGCCATTCATGATAGATGTGATAGTATCAGTCATACATGCGAGGTATGATAACATAAGTCATATATGAAGGATGTAATAAAAGTAGTCATATATACATGTAAGAGGTGTGATAACATTAGTCATACATGAGGGATGTGATAAAATTAGTCATATATAAAAGGTGTGATAACATAAGTCATACATGAGGGATGTGATAACATTAATCTGACATAAGAGGTGTAATAACATAAGTCATACATAAGAGATGTAATAACATTAGTCATACATAAGAGGTGTGATAAAATATTTATACTGTAAGGTGTGATAACAATATTCATACATGAGAGATGTGATAACATTAGTCATACATGAGAGATGTTATAACATTAGTCATACATAAGAGATGTAATAACATTAGTCATAAATGAGAAGAGTTATAACATTAGTCATATATAAGAGATGTGATAACATTGGTCATACAATAGAGATGTGATAACATTAGTCATACAATAGAGATTTAATAACATTAGTCATACAATAGAGATTTAATAACATTAGTCATACAATAGAGATTTAATAACATTAGTCATACAATAGAGATTTAATAACATTAGTCATACAATAGAGATTTAATAACATTAGTCATACAATAGAGATTTAATAACATTAGTCATACAATAGAGATTTAATAACATTAGTCATACATAAGAGATGTAATAATATTAGCCATACATTAGAAGTGTTATTACATTACAATCAAAGTTATGTATAAACCTGAAATAATAACTCAAATAGCTAGTCTTGTTCTTGTGGTTTGATCTATCTTACGCTGACCTCTGATAACTTGCGTGGTGGGTTCCTGATGTTAGTGTCTTATTAACGTATCCATGTAACCTTAAGCCAGTTATTCTTATTCCAAATTAGTGATTTAAGAAGAAGAAAAAGAAACCATGCAATATGATTTAAAAAGGAAGCAATAACTTTTAATCGTGTTTGTAAACAGTGGTTCTATACCATTTACCTAGTATCTAAGTTGTCTATAGGCTCTCCATAGCCACCTTTACCACAATAGCATTCATAATCCATCAGTTCATAACCTTGAACCAATCCACAATAATGTACTATTTCATAAGCGAACTGCCCTAAATTTCGTTTCATAACGTTACCTAAAGAAAATAGCATTCTGTAATGATAACATACATGTACATGAATTACACCTTTTTTTAAATTTAAAATGTTTGGTCTAAAAATTATAATTACTTGCTGTGTTTATGGTGTGTCCTAACAAAAAACAAAGAACGTTTTTATGACGTTAGGATGGTTGAGCTCAAGCACATATTTTTGACCCCACCAGATTATGTGCGTGCCTTGTCTAAGTATTAGGCATATGGTCAGTGCTAATTGTTGGTTGTTGTCTGTCAGTTTTTAATTTTCGTGTATTGTTTTTTTCGTAGCTATGACGTTGTTTTTTGTTTACGTAGTTCACTTACAGATACGAAGAAAAAGCATTGAAGTTCATCTCTAATACATTATTTACAATATAAAAATTAAAGTCTTTCACTTAGTCAATGCGTTATATGGACTTGTTAAAATATATTGAAACTCGGACTTTGTCTTAGGTCACTATAATCTGATCAGTAGTCCATATATAACGTGTTGACTTTGTCAAAGGTCCATAATTGATAAGTATTTACAGGAGTTTATCGCTGCATTAGAGACCCATTGGTGGCCTTCGGCTGCTGTCAACTCTATTGACTATGGTCGGGTTGTTGTCTCTTTGACACATTCCCAATTTTCATTCACAATTTTATGTAAATATGTTTTTAAATTTCTATAAATATTTCATATATTATATCAAACTTTAATGTTTAAATCATGCTTACGTGATTGTGATATGCATATCAAGGAAGGTACAAGGACTGAAATTATAACCGAGTTTGTATAACAATCCTGTAAGAAAATAAAACAATTATTTTCAATATTTTGATAAACAGTATATATTAATTTTGTTATCTTGCCAAAGGAAGATACGGTTTGCTCATTTATACAAACACAACGGGTGCCCCATGTGGAGCAGGATCTGCTTACCCTTCCGGAGCACCTAAGATCACCCCCAGTATTTGTTTTGGTTTGTTTTGCATAGTCTTTATTTTTCTATGTGTATTCATATGTACTTTTATTACATTGGTTGCAATGAATTACATTGATTTCCCAGTTAGATAAAAACCGATAATTTCACATGTGAAATAAACGTGGTTATTTCACTCTCTGACGTCATACAACAATAGGCGTTGTCAAGACTTCGATAACGTTGGATCAAAACAAATTGTCAATGCGTAGGAAAAAGATATAGTTCCTTACATTTTCTACATTAATTTCATAAAAAAAGCCATTTGCCAATGTAATAAAAAGAATAACTAATCGCCGTATTTGAATATCAAAAATAAGACAACGCGTGACCGAACGCCGCTATGGATTAAACTCGTGCTGCGCACTCGTTTAATCCATGCGTCGTTCGGTCACGCGTTGTCTTATTTTTGATATTCAAATACGGCGATTAGTTATACTATAATTATTTGTCTGTTTGTCTATTTTATTTATAACCATTGCGTTGTCAATTTCTTTTCGATCTATGAGTGTGACTGTCCCTCTGATATCTTACGCCCCTCTTTTACATATATATAACTATATGATGCCCGTATCATGTTTAAAACAATACCCACTAATACAAGGTAAATAACAAATGATAAAATCGCATAATAGAACGCTTGACGATGCTCAAATCAAGAATTGCTATCTACTTTGTAATAAGAAATACAAGTACTCTAATATATATAAGAAAGTGTAGCATGAGTGCCTGAGACAACTCTCCATCCAAATTACAATTTATTAACGTAAACCATTATACTAGGTCAATGTACGGTCTTCAACAATGAGCCTTCAAGTTGGCTGACACGAATTAGCAAGCTATAAAGGGCCTTAAAATTACTAGTGTAAAACCATTCAAAGCGGTAACCCAACGATCTTATCTACGAGAAACACTTACATGTATGAACCACTTAAACAGACGACAACCACTGAACATCCGATTCCTGACTTAGGACACATGCAAACAATTGCAGCGGGCTTAAAGGTTTTAATAAGTACCAAACTTCACCCTAATCTGAATACATACTTCACAGCATATGGAGATTTTTTGAATATTAGATGACGGTGATTGGTAACCAGTCAGTGACAAATATTACTCACATATCAGGAGAAGAGCACTTTCACGCCAAGATGATGTATGAACCCTGCATTTACTAGACATGTCACCCTACTTAATATACACATTACTGGCACTGCGTTCCTGATTTTGCTCTAACTCTCAAACACCGCGGGCTTAACAAGAAAGTAATGTATATTGGAATTATAAAATAGGATTTGATAAACTTAAATAAAAACTGTTTTTAAGAGTAAAAAAAGGAAGTCTATCTACCTAGTCCAATTGTTTAAAGTATACATCGGTAAATTAAGAAAAATGATAAATTAAAAACTAAACAAAAAAGAAAAAAAAATAAGTATGATATACATAGTTAAGTTTAAAATTATGTACACGTAGAAAAGTGCGTTTCAATTACAACATGTATAACGTATATATCTTACCATTTTGGTGTTTCAATTACAACATGTATAACGTATATATCTTACCATTTTGGTATAAATAAATTTGGTGTATTTACTGTCTTCTGATTGGTTAAAAGTATAAGTTTTATTTTCAATGTTGTCAATTTTTATGGCGACACGCCCACTCTCACGTTGTGTATTCATATGCCAACATGTGTGTGCGTTGTTATTGTTAATATAAATAATATAAAAAGTTCTTTGAGCCTTATTTTTGATAGAAATTTATTTATAATGAATGGCAATAATTTATTTTGAATTTATTGACCCATAAAATTAATTTTTGACTCTTCACATTTGACATAATCCGCTTCGCGGATTATTCAATGTGAAGAGTCAAAAATTAGTTTTACTGCTGACGGGTTTACTGCAGCTAGTTTCTTTACATTCTAAAAATATTTTGAAAACCCTGAAATCACTTTACAGAAATAAAATTTTGTAATGAACATTATTTTTTTAAAACTGGAACTACATTTACCAGTAATAAGTATGATATACATAGTTAAGTTTGAAATTATGTACACGTAGAAAAGTGCGTTTCAATTACAACATGTATAACGTATATATCTTACCATTTTGGTGTTTCAATTACAACATGTATAACGTATATATCTTACCATTTAATGAATGGCTATTATTTATTTTGAATTTATTGAACCATAAAACTAATTTTTGACTCTTCACATTGAATAATCCGCGAAGCGGATTATGTCAAATGTGAAGAGTCAAAAATTAATTTTATGGGTCAATAAATTCAAAATAAATTATTGCCATTCATTATAAATAAATTTCTATCAAAAATAAGGCTCAAAGAACTTTTTATATTATTTATATTAACAATAACAACGCACACACATGTTGGCATATGAATACACAACGTGAGAGTGGGCGTGTCGCCATAAAAATTGACAACATTGAAAATAAAACTTATACTTTTAACCAATCAGAAGACAGTAAATACACCAAATTTATTTATTTTGGTGTACAGCAAGTTACTAATTACAAATGTCTGCTGACTGGTTTACTGCTGACGGGTTTACTGCAGCTAGTTTGCTTACATTCTAAAAATATTTTGAAAACCCTGAAATCACTTTACAGAAATAAAATTTTGTAATGAACATTTAAATTCTTTGATCTTATTTTTTTTAAACTGGAACATAATAATTATATTTAATAACCATGTAAATGCATATTATTTGAAAACCAAGTAGAAAAATGAACAGCATTTAAAAAACACATGTACAATGTAGGGATGGAATCTGTTTCATTGCCAAAAAAAAAGGAGACAATGTCATTAGTACGGAAGCGTATTAGGGACATAGAAAAAATAAAATTGGCAGTGAACTTTTTTTTCAAAGTCGATATTTTGACATTTCAAATCTCAAAATTTCGACTTTAACTCGAAATTTTAACTTTTCTTATCTTGAAATTTTGACTTTCTAAAATCTTGAAATTTCGACCTTTTTTTTCGAAATTTTGACTTCTTTTAAACTCAAAATTTCGACTTCTTTTAAACTCAAAATTTCGACTTTTTTTAAACTCGAAATTTCGACTTTTTCTAAACTCGAAATTTCGACTTTTTCTAAACTCGAAATTTCGACTTCTTTTAAACTCGAAATTTCGACTTCTTTTAAACTCAACATTTCGACTTCTTTTAAACTCAAAATTTCGACTTGTTTTAAACTCAAAATTTCGACTTTTTTAAAACTTAAAATTTCGACTTTTCCTCAGTATTTATACGTTTGCGATTACCACATTCACAGTCATTTATATCAACGAGGCGAAGAGTCATTAACATCATAAACTTCATAATATAAAAAAGAAGATGTGGTATGATTGCCAATGAGACAACTATCCACAAAAGATTCATAAGCATATTTTAATAAACTAAAACATTTTAAAGAGGTTATTTTAGATAGAAAATATTGTTCTTGCCAAAGAATAAATAAAATATGTTTCACGTTCAAATACATATTTCAAGTCTGGACTTCAGATATGTGTATCAAGTAACCCCGCTATTCCGACACACCTATATTACGACAGACTTTTATTCAACAGTCTAATATATAAAGACAAGGGTTAATAGTTGTGTTATAAGAATGCAAACTTCCAAAACTAGAAAACTGGGGCAGCTCATTGGTCGTTTTGAATATGCATGGCATTTTGGGCTACTTGATTTACCATTGTTTAAACTAGGCAAAGTCAGTGACTTGCTATTGGTATACCAAACAGGCCTTTGCAACTGTGATGCTAAATGTCCTCAGGTCTGACGATCCTATGACAGTGTCGTGGAAACTAATACATGGAATATGCGGGGGGGGGGGGGGAATTCTGTCAACATGCATGTTCTTTACGAATGGTTTCTTTAATATTAAATGCTAATCCATATCTTAAGAACAAAACCAGTTTCTGAATATAAATTGCCAAAATAAGTAAATGACGCTTTAATAATTTGCGTCCATGTCTACTCCTTCTAAAATTGTAATAACTGTTTGAATACTAACATCAAAGTTTTAAGAGTACTTAGAAAAAGTAAAAATTTTCGATATTTCAACAGTCGAAATTTTGAGATCAAAGTCGAAATTTCGATTTAAAAAAAAAAAGTTGAAATTTTGTGTTTATTAAAATAAGTTGAAATTTCGAGTTTAAAATAAGTCGAAATTTCGAGTTTTAAAAAAGTCGAAATTTTGAGTTTAAAATAAGTTGAAATTTCGAGTTTAAAATAAGTCGAAATTTCGAGTTTTAAAAAAGTCGAAATTTTGAGTTTAAAATAAGTTGAAATTTCGAGTTTGAAATAAGTCGAAATTTCGAGTTTCAATTAAGTCGAAATTTTGAGTTTAAAATAAGTTGAAATTTCGAGTTTAGAATAAGTCGAAATTTCGAGTTTTAAAAAAGTCGAAATTTTGAGTTTAAAATAAGTTGAAATTTCGAGTTTTAGATAAGTCGAAATTTCAAGTTTAAAGATAGGTCGACATTTCGAGTTTTAAAAAAGTCAAAATTTCGAGTTTAAAGTGGAAATTTTGACTTTTTATAAGTTGAAATTTCGAGTTTGAAAAAAGTCAAAATTTCGACTTTTTGAAAAGTCGAAATTTCAAGATTTTAGAAAGTCAAAATTTCAAGTTTAAATCAAAATTTCGGGATTTGAAAAGTCAAAATTTCAAGTTAAAGTCAAAATTTTGAGATTTGAAATGTCAAAATATCGACTTTGAAAAAAAAGTTCACTGCCAATTTTATTTTTTCTATGTCCCTAATACGCTTCCGTACATTAGTCTTTTAACTAAGATCCGTAATGTTCGACATGTGACTTTACCTCAAAAACAGTTAAAAGTCCGTAATGTTTGGCTTACTCATAGACACTACATATAGTCGAGATTCACGTTGATTGTTAACATGCATAGAGTAAAAATATGGTATATTAGTATATATATGGTTACAAATAAGTGATAAATACTGAAAAATCTGCGATTTATGATAATTAGGGGAGTGACTAAAGGGGGAGGGGGGGGGGGGGGGGCTCAAACAGGATCCTGTCCTCGAGCACCTATGGTACTGATAGTAAATTTCGTGGTGTGAACGGGCGAATTTTTTAATTACTTGTGGTGAACCTAAAGCACTACGTTTGGGCTAAGCTGGAGTACACTGGGAAAACCAGCGAACTTCGATAGTAAAACTGACAACCCTAGTAAATAAAGATTGGAATCGAATGCAACCGGGTTCGAACTCGCAACGACTGTGTTGACTGGCTTGTATTTACAGAAGTAGAACTACTTAGAGCACTTTGCCACCGAGGTCCACTTCATAAAAGAGTACATATGCCATGTCATATAATCCCTTCTTTTTAAAACAAGTTTGGGAATGTTTGAGTTCCAGAAGAAATAGACGTAAACTAAGTTACATCATTTGTTATATTGTCTTTGTTTAGAACGTTGTAAGCCAATCACATCGTTTTAGCCAGTGTCGTACGTTTGTGAAATTATTTCCCATAATTCATTAGATTCTAAAACGGCGAATTATACTTACTGACTTTTTTTTTTTTTATTTTATGCTTCATTGAAAGCAGTGTTTTATGTTCAAAAGACCAACAACACAATCATGACAATGTTAAATCTTTTTCACTAGGTAACATATTGGCTACATGTTAATAAAAAACGGCCATTTGTCACTGGTTAACCAACCACTTGGTTTCTTATAGATGATATACAGCGACGAAAAAACAGTAGCAAACGATTTATGACACGGACTATATATATTATAATAATAAACATTACAGCTGATTGCATTGAGTGTGAAGCTGAAGGTAATATCTGTCGTTAGCTTGTTTACATTGCTAGCTGAACCGTGAAGTCATTATTAGGTAAGGTATACTACCCTCCTTTCGAAGTGGCCTAGCTAGTCCCACAGACGATAGATTGGTAACCTGTCGAATTAGTCTACTCTTACAGGAGGGTAGTTTATCTAACCCAATAATGACTTCATGGTCCAGCTAGCAAGCAAGCTAACCAAAGATATTACCTTTAGCTACACACTCAATGCAATCGGCTGTAATTTCAAATGTTAACTTGGAGTTTACTTTTAAAATGAACTGTGAATTTGAAAGAAGTGTCACACATTATTTTGGCACTAATTTTTTTTTATTTCAAACCGTCTAATTATATCGATTTCTATTATGTACATTTCGTATGCAGCAGGCATATTCAATTTATTCAATACTAATAATGATCTAAATAAATAATGATCTCCAAATTCGCTATGAATTTACATGTCCGAAATATTTGTTTACATCTGAAACATGTAAGATTATTTTGTCAATAACCTTTTAAACTCTAAGCTAATGTAAATATTTTACAAGTTCGTTATGCAACTTTTTATTGGGTCATATCAAATACACACATAATTCAATTGATTGATGGATTGATCACCTATCGTAATTCTCTTTACTAAATTAAGGTTCCACTAAAGTCAAAATATAGGACATTTCATAAACCTCTAAACTTTTCCTGTATTTTTCAACCTATAATGAATAAAGTCCTAAGCCAGGAGAACATATGTTCATTTAAACATACTTAACATATAGGCCTAAGTTAACATATACACACTTTGTAAATTGTAAATAAAGTTGAAATTGTTATGTTGTGGCCAAACCGGTTCTTGGGGTGAACACTAAATTTTCAAAAAAATCTGGAGGCCTGCGAGACGACCTAATTTGCTTAAAATTGGTATGGACGAATACTGTTACATGTAATGCAGGGCAAATTAAGTCGTCTCGCAGGCCTCCATATTTTTTTGAAAATAAAATTTTGTAATGAACATTTAAATTCTTTGATCTTATTTTTTTTAAACTGGAACATGATAATTATATTTAATAACCATGTAAATGCATATTATTTGAAAACCAAGTAGAAAAATGAACAGCATTTAAAAAATACATGTACAATGTAGGGATGGAATCTGTTTCATTGCCAAAAAAAGGAGACAATGTCATTAGTCTTTTAACTAAGATCCGTAATGTTCGACATGTGACTTTACCTCAAAAACAGTTAAAAGTCCGTAATGTTTGGCTTACTCATAGACACTACATATAGTCGAGATTCACGTTGATTGTAAACATGCATAGAGTAAAAATATGGTATATTAGTATATATATGGTTACAAATAAGTGATAAATACTGAAAAATCTGCGATTTATGATAATTAGGGGAGTGACTAAAAGAGGAGGGGGCTCAAAACAGGATCCTGTCCTCGAGCACCTATGGTACTGATAGTAAATTTCGTGGTGTAAACGGGCGTATTTTTTAATTACTTGTGGTGAACCTAAAGCACTACGTTTGGGCTAAGCTGGAGTACACTGGGAAAACAAGCGAACTTCGATAGTAAAACTGACAACCCTAGTAAATAAAGATTTGAGTCGAATGCAACCGGGTTCGAACTCGCAACGACTGTGTTGACTGGCTTGTAGAACTACTAAGAGCACTTTGCCATCGAGGTCCACTTCATAAAAGAGTACATATGATCCCTTCTTTTTTAAACAAGTTTGGGAATGTTTGAGTTCCAGAAGAAGTAGACGTAAACTAAGTTACATCATTTGTTATATTGTCTTTGTTTAGAACGCTGTAAGCCAATCACATCGTTTTAGCCAGTGTCGCACATTTGTGAAATTATTTCCCATAATTCATTAAATTCTTAAACGCCGAATTATAGTTACTGACTTCTTTTTTTATTTTATGCTTCATTGAAAGCAGTGTTTTATGTTCAAAAGACCAACAACACAATCATGAAAATGTTAAATCTTTTTCATTAGGTAACATATTGGCTACATGTTAAAAAAAAAATCGTAAGGGTTCCATGGAACCCAGTGTCTCGCCTATGTTTGCTGTTAATCACAGGCTCAACAAAAATGAGGAAAAAATCAATAAAATTATTCCAGTTGATACTATCTTTTGATTGTAAATTGCTTCTGTCCAAGTTTGGTAAAAAACAAAGATAGTTTATGAATCTAATAAATGTTTTAAAAACTTTAACTGCAGACTGTATGCAATGTTAACTGGAAGAAAAATTAAGTCCATTTATAAGTAAAATACAGATACACAGGTACAAAATTTCAACAAAATTTCCTTCTAGATACTACACAGCTACTTTTGCATAGGTACTATTTCTGTACTAAAAATGCAGTACTGGAAATTTACTTTTAATATTTAGTACTATTTCTTTACTTTAAAACCATTGTAATATTTAGGTACTTGTATTTTACAGTACTTGATTTGTACTAAATATTTTTTTACAAAAATAATACAATATTCCATGTTTGAAAATCATAACTTTAAGAGATTTGAAGCAGAAAAACGTTCAAAATGCTGAAAATGTAACAGTAGTAACCAAAAATCTGAAGTACCTAAATTTCAAGTACAAATAAAGTACTGTAAAATACAGGTACCTAAATATTACAATAATTTTAGAGTAACAAAATAGTACTGAATATTAAAAGTAGATTTCCAGTACTACAAATTCTAATCCAACAATGTTTGTAACGTTCATTTTGATTGGATAACGTCACTTTTTTACATGGCTTCAATTGACAATTGATGCTATGGGACGTGTAGTACACGCGAAAGCGCAGACAACATATTGCAGATTTTAATTACATGTTTTAACGTTGTTTTCTGTCATTCATTAAAATGGAGATAACAATATTGTATTTTAAGCTCCGACGGCATCAATTGGGGATTTGATAGTCTCAAATACCCGTTTACTGTCTCCGCTAACGCGTCGCCAGTAAACTTAATTAGCGACCATCAAATCCCCAATTGATGCCGTCGGAGCTTAAAATACAATTATACAGTTATCTCCTAATTTTAAGTAGAAATAGTACCTATGCAAAAGTAGCTGTGTAGCTTTTGATCATTAACAAGCTTCTGTCCAAGTTTGGTACAAATCCAAAATGGTATTGGAAAGTTTAATTATAAAAACTTTAACCACAGAGTTAATGTGTTGTTTCATGGCAGAAAATCTAAGTCCATTTAAATGTAAAATACGGAAAAAATGGAATTTTATTTTTACAAAATTTACTTCTGGATACTATCTTATGATCATTAACAAGCTTCCGACCAAATTTGGAAGAAATCCAGTTTAGTTTAAGAAAGTCATTAAAATTTCAAAAACCTTAACCACAGAGTGAATATTTGTGGACGCCACCGACGATTCCGACGGAATGCAGGATCGCTATGTCTCGCTTTTTCGACTAAAGTCGAAGGCTCGACAAAAACGACATTTTAAGGCCATTTGTCACTGGTTAACTAACCATAGGTGATATACAGCGACGAAAAAACAGTACCAAACGATTTATGGCACGGACTATATATATTATAATAATAAACATTACAGCTGATTGCATGGAATGTGTAGCTGAAGGCAATATTTGTGGTTAGCTTGTTTGCATTACTAGCTGAACCGTGAAGTCATTATTAGGTAAGGTATACTACTCTCCCTTCGAAGTGGCCTAGCTAGTCCCACAGACAGATAGATTGGTAACCTGTCGAATTAGTCTACTCTTAAAGGTGGGTAGTTTATCTAACCTAATAAAGACTTCATGGTCCAGCTAGCAAGCAAGCTAACCAAAGATATTACCTTTAGCTACACACTGAATGCAATCGGCTGTAATTTCGAATGTTAACTTGGAGTTTACTTTTAAAATGAAATGTGAATTTGAAAGAAGTATATGCATTATAAGGCCCACAAAAGTAAATGTTCTTACCTGAAAAAAGGGAAAAGGTTATATATCCAATGTAGCTCGTGCGTGTTAAAGTGTCAATCTCACATTAACACGAGTACATCGTATATATGTTGGACCCAGATCGACGTCCGGCCTCTAATCGACGTCCGTACCTCAAATTGACGTCCAAATCTGACGTTACATTCACATATTTTGATACTCTAATCGACGTCCAATTTTATTTTTTTAAGTTATGTATTGACAAAACGACGTCTGATTGATAACTGGACTTGCACATGTTTTGTAGGGTTCAACATTATGGCAAGTAAATTTTAAAACATTTATAAATAATTTAATTTTGGATGTAACGCGTCTTCTGATTGGCTGACGTTATTTTGTTATGAGCCCATAGACATAATTTAGTCATGTGACCGTGACGTCATGAACGTTTTTTCATGGTTTTCTACGGTTTAAAATTGAATTTAGAATTAAATTATAAGAAATGACTGTTATATTTTTTCTGTCTATTCGAAATAACATAAAAAATGTGGTGCACACTGTTAAATAACCCGCTACGCGCGTTATTCAGTGTGCACCAAATTTTTTATGTTATTTCTTCATAGACAGAAAAAATATTACAGTCATTCCTTAAATACTTTTCATAAAGATTTTTTTCAACCCGAAATAGGTAACATGTATATTAATATTTAAATTAGTCTACATTGTAGTATGTCAATTCTATTCATATCAATAAATGACATGCGTGTATGTGTAAGTGAACGAAAAGCAACCAAACGACATAAAGAGGGCATTGGCCAGTCTTCAACAATACACAAAATAAAGAAGTACAGCCAATTGTTTTGTGAGTATCATATTTCAAACTCTGTTTCACCTGGAGTGAAACACATACGCAAGAAATTGGCATTTATATGTTTCATGTTGTGCTGTTACACCAGTGTTTCATGTTAGGTAGGGGTTAAGTGCTCACACACATGTTAAATCCTGCCACATTCTTTGTGTGCCTGTTGTTAAATGGTTTTCGTTGGTTTATTTATGTCATAATTTTACTCGGAATTGTTTTGTTATTAAAAAGCGAACGATACGATACCAGAGGAACATTCAGAAGTTCATACATCGAAAATAAACTGGCAACGCCATTGCTAAAAAAGAAAAAGACAGATGAACAATATCACACAATACACAACATAGAAAACTAAAGATTAAGTAACACGAACCCCACCAGAAACTGGGGGTGATCTCATGTGTCCAGGAAGGGTACGTAAGTCTTATGAATAAGACCGCGTTAGTTTTCTAATTTGAATTGTTTACATCATTCATGCCTTTTATAGCCGACTTTACGGCATGGGTTTTTATCATTGTTGAAAGCCGTACGGTTGCATAAAATTAGGCAATAATTGCTCATATTTACTTTATTTGAACTATGGGGGATAGTATATATTAGTTGTCTCATTTGTAATTATATTACATCTCCTAATTTTTATGCAATCTCTACAATTTAAAATAGATATCACAACCTGTTTACAGTCTATAAAAAAAAGAATACTGGTAAAAGGTTCTACATTTAATTTTGTTTTTTAAATAGATTTCATTTGTCATGCACATGCTACATTTTGTATGTTAAAAGTGTCAAGATTTCATCTGATATCGGTTCAGTTCAATCGTGTAGTTTGTGTCTAAAACGGACGTTAATAAGAGAAGCTAAAAATTGGACGTCGATTAGAGAAGCATAAAATTGGCCGTCGATTTGGAATGTTATTTTATTTGGACGTCGATTTGAGGAACGGACGTCGATTAGAGACCGGACGTCGATCTGAGTCTTACATATATAGTACCAGAAAATTTGGCGGGTTTGCAAGCATTATAAATTCGTGCAGAGTAGAACATAGACTGAAGTCTTTTTCAAACTAAAAGTCAGTAAGTGAATGAATGAAAGAATGAATGAATGTTTGAATGATTGTGTAAACGGTAGTAAATAAAGTACTCACAATATATAGTATTATACTAATATTAGCTGTAATATTCTGCTAAATAGCTACTATGACATTTAAGAATAGGAAATAAGCCATATCAAAGATTTTTGGAAAATTTTGCATAAAACTTTTTAAAAAAATTGCTCGTTGACTTATATCCGAAAAAACTGAAAAAAATAATGCCTTTATCTCTTTTATTTTCTGAAATATTACAGATTGAAACATTTGAATAGGAAACACATACTATAATCGACGAAAAACGTTCATAAACTTATTTAATTTTTTAATAAATTTTTTTTGTGCGCAGACCTCCTTGGTGTTTTTCGCTACGATACAATGTACATTACACCTATTTATTTTTCATAGCTCATAAAATGTCATTTAGCAAAATTGAATCAGATTCATGATTTCTTGATTTTCTTTCTTTTGATTGTAGAGACCCAAATAATACCATGGATTGGTGAAA